>JAJQOW010000135.1:112500-169092 GCA_037975125.1 Latrodectus hesperus
ACATGTCACATTAAACATTTACAACTATCGAAAACACGAAACAATGTTAGTTTTAAATTTTTACTTTATTAAAAAATTAATATGAAATGTGCAATTTTCATATAATTTTATTGAATTTAATGTCATTTTTGCCAAGTAAACCTAAAAATGCACTCTTCTGAATTTTTCATTATGCAATAAGTGAATCGATCCATTGTTTTATATAACCGTAATAATGACTAATATGAATTAAAAAATGCACATATTTTAAATATATCCCAGAGAACATTTATTTTGAACTCACACACTCTAAAAATATATATGAATAGCACATAAAAAATCCAAAAAAATACTTATTGAAGCTACGTTTATGTATGTATGTATGTATGTATATATATATATATATATATATATATATATATATATATATATATATATATATATATATAATGTGTAAACGTAGCTTTAACACAATTTTCTCGCATTATATTTCAATATATTTTTACTGTGTGTGTATATATATCTCAATTAACAGTCATGCAATAATTATAAGCCTGAAATTATTTTCTATTTGGTGCTCGAATGAAATTTCAATCTCTAATATCCATTCAATAGAATATAGTGAGGAAATAAATCTCTTGTAAAACAGAGAAGATAATGGATTGTTTTCGTACAATACTTCGTGGGTTCGAATCCCTCCTATGTCTTAAATATTTGTAGTGGTTCTAAATCCGCTTTTTACTCTCTAGCATTAATTAGCAGTTCTCTGCATAAGGTTACCGTTAAGCAGCAATCATACAAAAACCAAATTCTTGTAAAAAGTTGCAATGAATTGTTTTGTCTGAGGGTAGCTCATTTTTACTCTAAATTGAAAACAAAACTAATATAAAAGTAGTCTTTAACGAAAAGACAATTTAAGTTTTTAATCTAGAAAGTTTCAAATTACTATTGGAAATTTGTGATTAAGATATAAAATTCATCATTTCCCGAAAACTATTATTTATATCGTTTCAGCATTCCTCTGGAAATTTTTCTAAAGGTTTCAGGTTTTGGAATTCCAACGTAATTGTGAAAAATTTATAGTTAATATACAAACCAATTTGGTTACTTTTCGTCGTTTACTAGACCAGTTGTCTTACCTATTTATCAAATTAAATAATAACTCATCTAATTAACAGATTGCTTACACCCTGTTAATTAGATGATCTTCAATGAGGGGCGGTCCAATTCTTTGATTTTGTTCTCTATATTTCCGTTTCGGCAAAAGAAATGACAATCTGATATAAAACATTCTCAGTATAATAAAAATTTGTAAGAAACGCCGTTTTTATTTCATTAATTAATAACAGAATAATTATACTTAAGCATGCATTTTAGTTTTTCCTCGAATTTTTGTTGTGAACTTTCAATTTGCATTTAAAAATAATTGATCTTCAAAAATGTGTTATATTTATTTCGTTATTTCAATTACTGACATTTCCTTTGTAATATTGGCATTATCTAACATTGTACACATCACAAGATTTCATTTTATACCTCGAAGAAAATTATAGCAAATAAATAACGACTATATTCTTAAGTCTGAAAGGAAAGTAAACCAGTTCAAAACTTATTTAACTTGATTTTATGTAAAGAAACAGCCAATCTAGTTGAATCATTATTGAAAATTACCGTGTATTTAAAAAATTCATTCTAAGTTAGCAATTGTGAAATGTTGAATACGGTATTTATTCATATTCATTATTGGATTTCATAAAAAAATATTTTCACTAGATTGCAATAAATAACTTAAAAATGATTTTATCATCGAGTATGCAGAGGTGCAGCTGAATGATCAGAGCTTCGACCTGTAGCTCAACGCACGTTTCTAGGACCACTCACGGTGTGGCATTTGCGGGCGAAAAAAATATCACTAAGACAATCTTAAGAAAATTGTTCAGATTTTTTTTTGCTCAGATTATCATTAGAAACTATTTGTCAGTGAACCTCGAGTTGCATTTTTTAAATCTGGCTTGTACTTTTACGGTTACTTTGCATACGCAAGGATTCATTCAAACATAAACTTTCATGTCACACTTGAAACTTTGAAATGAAACTCAAAGCATTAAATATAAGCAGTTACACATTTTTTGAAGTTAAAAAAACTGAGTACTTATATTTACAAACATTGTATAAAATTTTGAATGACAATTAAATAAGAATATACTTGCGACCGTAATAGCATTCCTCTAGAAGAAATTATACCTTATTCAGAAGAAAGCTGTGTTCTGCAATGGTGGACGGAACACTTAAAATATGATAACTTGAATAATTTGTAAACTCGCATGAAATTATAAATAAAATATGAGCACATGACAATGAATTAGGATGTATAAGCAAAATTTGTAATATTATAATTTAACAAGCAATTTTGAAATGACTAAGTAATTATAAATGTTTAAGTTTTGATGTGTGTGTGGACAATAAATACACTAACCGACATTGAACATGCAACACCAAGAATGAGCGGCCAGAAAATTCTACTAACTTCTGGTAGAAGCAACTTAAATTATGCAAATGATGAAAACAGGAAGTGTAAGCGATATTCGCGCCATCATTGTTTCTTGGAAAATAAGAGTTGAAAACTTCTTGTAGAAAAAAAGTCTGTAATTGTAGAGCAGGCTAGCAGACAGACGAGTTTAAGAGATGGCATGGAGATCGGACTGACAAATGCAGGTTATGCTGCTTGTGACACTTGCCTATCTTCAGGGGGTTCCCAATGCCCTTTATCAGCAGTACATTGCCCGACCACTTATTTCTGCCAGCATGCCCTGTAAAGTGTACACCTACTTCCTTTTCTACGGTGCTCACCTAATTTCTCACCAATCGAACACATTTGACGCGATTGGACGCCAATTTTATACCCTGACAGTGCCTCCTTCGGGAGAGTCATTTTGACAAATGGAGAACCATACCTTACAACACCTACCATACTGTCATTGACTGTAGACACAATACTTGTCCTCATCCACTCTGACCTACTTCTTGATCTGTATTATGCAATAATTATATCAAACTACACATCTCTTATTATTCGTTAACGTCTTGCTCTGTTTGCAGAGTTTTGTCACTTCTGGCAAACCTTCTTGCTCTTGTATTTTAATGTCGGGTAGTGTAGAGTGTAACTAACGATGATTCAGTTATTTCAATAAACTCTCGATTGGTTTTCTTGTAGTTCGACATTCATTTTTTGCACATGAGGGTTAATGAAACCGTGAACACTACGGTTTAAAGTGGATTAAAAACCATTACAAACATCCTTTTCAAAAGTGGGATTTGAACCAAGGAACTGTTGAACCAAAAGCAAGAACGCTTATCATACAGCTTAATAAATTCTGATTATTTTTAGTATAATATAAACTTTAAGTTATATTTACCACAATACTTTCATTTAATCATACCTATTTCGAAAAATAAATTCATTTTAAATTATGCTAATAGTTTTAACAGACAAATCAAAGTTTGCTTTGCCTTTAAATTGCCTTTAAAATCAAAGTTTCAACCTTTAATTAAGAGTGTAAATTTTAATTAAATTAAAAGTGCCACAATTCCCAAGTACATTTGAGAGCGAATCATTAAAAAGTACATAAAGATTTACATATCGTATTAGTGATGTGTCTGGCTGATTTTCCAATGGCCAAAGCAGTCATTCCCAACCACTGGGCAGCGGCACTTTCGTGCGCTGCCAAATTTTAGAATTGTATAGTTTTTGTAAGAGGAAAGTTTGCCTACATTAAGCTAGATTACACTGCAAAGGAAACATTTTTTCAGTTAAGAGAGAACTATTTTTTTTTTTATCTTCAATAACTGAAATTTCATTACAGTGAAATATTTTCTCAACTTTATCATTAATATTACAATTTTTTAGACCTAATTCGCGCGAATTAGAATTATCAATATTAATCAACATAAAAAGATCAATACTATTAAATGTAGAATGCTACATGATGGTAAAATAATCATTTTTACAACCGAATATAAATGAAATTATCAATATTCATGAAGCTTAAATTTCTCATTAAAAGCATTTTCATTATCTTGTAAATTAATTCCTTTTTTTTATAAATGTATGTACTACAAAAACAGTATATTTTGTTTTTTACATTACATTCAAAATTGTTATCATAAACTATTTTACATAGTTTAAAAATTGTTTGCTTTATCTATATATTATAATGCATTATCTTTTTGTGTGAAACCAAATTTTGATATCGTTAAAAACGTGTCGCGACAAAATAAAAAGTTGAGAATCACTGGTCTAAAGTTTTTAAGTATTCATTTCAAGTACAAAATGACGAGGGCAATTACTGAGCTTTCTCAAAAAGAACTTTCCCCCTTCTTGTCATTTAACACAAACGAAGAGATTATCCCAGAAAAATCTGATTTTTTCTCACTGAGAACTGCATTAGCAATTACCAAGCAAACTTTATTTTTTTGAAATCAAAGTAAAGAGTTTTTAAAATATTATGTGTGTGAAATAATGATATCAACCACGTAGGAGTGGATTTATTTATAAACACACTTTCAATTTATGATACTGATAATTACATAATAATTAGCTGAATAATTAATGTTTATTAGCTATGAACTAATTTTCTTTATGTTATGAAATTATTCGCTCAAGATTAATTTATGTTTGCATTCACCTTCATTTTTTACATCTAAAATTGTGCTATCTATCTATATATATATATATATATATATATATATATATATATATATATATATATATATATAATAAACATTTTATAAATAACTAAAATAAATACTTTTCTTCAGAAATGTTTGCTATGAGAAAAATAGTACCAAACAATCATATTTAATGGAAAATAGAAATAATGCTCTTATGTTGTGTGAGAGAAATAATGACACCACACCAAACAAAAGTTTACTAGAACTAAAAAATTGTAAGAGTACAATTTCTGACTTAGCTTTACAATTTTCTGATATATTATATTCAGCTCTTAAGACCTGCACTTTAAATTTTTTTAAATATCTTAAATTTCTAAATACATTTATAGTTAATAATTAATTTAATCTAATGATAATTTTATAAATCCCTAAAGCTTTTTTTAAAAAAGAAAACAATAAATAAAAATTTCATAACTGTAATTTAAAATATTTAAACATTTTTAAAAATTTAATCAAGACCAACTTAATTATATTAAATAACGTAATGGATTAGGTGAAAAGCTTGAACATATATATGTGTGGGTATACTTTTCTCCAAACTTTGAGCATTCAAATTGAAATGCACGGAAGAAACCTGAAATGATTAACAGATAATTAAATACAAAATTATTAAAATTCAAATGTAAAAAAATTATTACAATCATAATTTTTAATAGTACACATTTACATTTATTTAGCAAAAAAATTCTCATTCAAATCACACACACACACACAAGGTCCATTTTTTATTAATTTATAAACATTCAAATATGTCTAAATTTCATAGCTTCTACAAAGATGATTCCTTGTAGAAGTATTAAAAATTCTTAATTTGTTTTAAACGGAGATAATTTTATTTATTAGAGCTAAAACATTTCAAAACTGTAATAAATTCTTGCTAAAATACATTTTTCCTATTGAAACAAAATACATAATTAAATATTAAGTGAAACATTCTTATAAGATGATCAAAACGATAAAGCTCGTAATGAGTGTTGATGTGTGTGACCAGTAATAATTATCGCTAAACACCAAATCATTTACACGATAACTTTATAAGTTTGTCAAGAACGGTTGTCTCTATAGCATCTCCACTTGTCAAAAGCTAAAGTAAATTTAAATTTAATTTTATTTAAATTTCATTTTAAAAGTAAAGTAGTTATAAATTTTTTATAAAATATATAAATTTAATGTTTTCCATACTAGTCCTTTCCTACCAATGTTCAGGCGTATCCATGGATGATTCATCAAGAGAATGGGTCGATCAGAGAAGTAAATTTTGGTGGTTCATTTGGATATTTTATGAAACAAATAGAGAGGGGTGCTTTACTTCTAGTGAAACACTGACTGCAGTCAAAATCCGAAGTTAAAGGAAAAAAGTAGCAAAATATTGGATACAACGTTGCAAAATTAATGCATTTGTAATACATATTAAGGGATTTGGAAATAGAGAGAAATTAGAACCACTGCTACTATTATTCCAGTAGAATGAGTCAGTATAACAATGTAAGGTAGAGCAGCTTAGAAAGTTCTTTTCAGTGTCCTTGAACTTAAATCTGACCGTTGAGGAATATTTACAGAAACTAATTTTTACTGAAAAGATTGTGTCGTAATATATCCTGATATCTCATTGCAGTTATTTATTCCACCATTCAAACGGAAAGCCATTTTAAAGTTGAAACAGCATTTACTTAATACCATAGTCTAAGGTTCAGTAATTTGTGGCCCACGTTCTTTGAGCATATGCATTTTTTTTTGCTGGACACTGCTTAAATGATCGGAAAAGTCCACTTTGTACCGATATCTTCTTGTTCGAGACCAAATATTTATTTCTATTTTACATCAGGAAGTCCATGTCAACATGCATAGGGAATGAAATTCTGGTAATAAGTAAAAATAAAAAAGTGCCTACCGTCTAATAAGCTGACAACCATCTGTAGAATGAAAAATAAATCACAACATTTCTAGTAAGCTCAACCGACAATCCCTGAAGTACGTACAGTCGCGCTTCTTCGGTTCATCTGATCAATCACAATTTTTAATTTGTACAAAATAGTAAATCAATTAATATTCAATTTTAATGACACCAAAGCTTAAGAGGAAAAACGCATGTTATGGTGAAGCAATTAAAAGCAAGTTATAAACACAAAACAAGGTGTCTTTCCTGATTCAAAATGCAAGTAAAAAGTCTTTTGTGAGAGTGCAGTGAGCAGCATGCCGAATTTACTACTTCTAGTGTGATGAATAAAATAAGAGCAATGACATTATTGACACCACCATCAAAAGTTCTTTAGCTGTGGAGAGGCAAATTAGAAAGACGTCATTAAATACAACAGTTTGAGGTGGTTGAACCAAGGCAAAGTCATAAAAATGCCTAATCATTGAAGAATGAAAAACCTTATTTTTAGAAACGAAGATGCCTGATGACCTTGTTGCAAACATAGGATAAGGGGAATGGAGATAAGCAAAAGAAGCTGTGATATAATTTAGAAATCATATTGAGAGATCCTACACAAAGAAAAAGATTGTTTGCTCATGAAATTTGGAAATCAAAAATGTCATTAGAAGCAAAACTTTGTCTATTTACAAAACAAGCAGATATGCGAATTTTTTTTGCGATTTTCCTTTATTTGGAAAACAGAATATCTTTTTAAAATAACTTATATATATTTTAAATACATTCTGTTTTCCTAAAAAAATGGATAATTAAGATATTTTGGTTTGTAGACCGAGTCACTTAAATATTTCAAGATTTAAAAAAAAATCCATCATAAATTCGACTTTCCTTTTTATTTAATGAGAGCAGATATTGATACAGTCTCAGGAGCTGCAGATTGAGTTTACTGACTTCCAAATAGGTTTGATTTGTTTCTTCTATGGTTACATTTTGAGCAAGGCTAATTAAATTAGAACCAATAGTTTAACATAAACTGCACGGGATAAAAATGCAACACCAAGAAGTGACCAGAAAATTATGTAAATTTCAGAGCAAATGCACCTTACCAAGTTATGCAAATGATGTGAAATATGCAGATCTCCAGCGCACGCAGGATAAGATATAGGGTGAGGAACCACCAGAGTGATCAAAATTAGCGACGTTACTGCTGCTTGGAAAATAATCGTCGAAAGTTTGTTCTTGTCGCAAAGGATAATTACAGAAAATGCTAGGCCATTATCAACGGAGTCAGTTCTAGCAGACAGACGAGTTTACGAAGGCCATGGCGATTGGACAGAGAAGGGCAGATTAATCCTCATGGCAAATCACAGCTGACAGACACCTGGACGCGTCCACAGTGCACCGGCCGAGGGGAAACATGGATGGAACAAGGAACTGTTGAACGATTGCGGTGTGCAGCCAGAATGATGTCAACTCACCTGGATCAACGTGTCTGACGGGATGTGTTGGAGGCCTCGCAAAGCACATTTACCGAAACTTTGCAGCATGTGTAAGACACCCTGGATGCACTTCGACCTGTGCTCATGGCGTCCGATAAGACTGGCATTGACCCCACAGCACAGACGTCAGCAATGGTGCCGGATTAGAGCGCTGATGGGTCACGCTTCTCTTTCTTCAGTGATAGTCGCAGCATATGAATGGAACATCGACGTGGACACATTTATGCAGCAATTGTAAAAAACACCCCACCACGCAACAACACGCCATCATGGTTTGGAGTATAAAATTCCATGTCACTTCTAGTACGTCTTCACTGTACTACGACAGCCCAACGTTACGTGGATTATTTTCTACAGCCTGATACTCGCCTATCTTTAAGAGTGCCCAATACCTTTTATTAGCAGGATAACGCCCGACCGCACATTGCTCGCACCAGCCAACATGCTCCGCAAGGAATACAACTGCTTGCCTGATCACTTTGTGCTCGCCAGATCTTTCACCAATCATATAAGTTTGGGATACATTAGGATGCCATTTGCAAACCCTGCCACTGCCTCCTTCAGAAGACGCAATTTAGCAAATGGTTGATAGGGATCTCAGGACGTCATCCAAACTCTCATTGACTCAGTGCCTAAATGTATTGCTTCGTGTATCGCCGTCCACGGTGGTCCTACAACTTACTAACCCGAGACTCGAACCCGTTCTCGCTCTGTATTATGCATATAATTTCGAGATCCGATCACTTATTGTTCGTTGATATCTCTCCCATTTTGCCGAGTTACGTCACTTTCTGGCAAGTTCTCGGTGTTGTATTTTCAATGTCGAACAGAGTAGTTTCCGAACCAGTATAAACAACCATGTGAAAGTGGGAATTGAACCCTCGAGCAATTGCACTGAAATGCAGATTGCTAACCATTCTGATGCTTTAAAACAAGGAAGGTTTAGCACCATGACATTAAGCACTTTTTTACAGCTTTTAATTTGCTAAATATTTTTTGCGCATGAAGAAATTTGTTGGGGATCTTATTTATATTTGGGTGGAAACATATTTGTTTACAAAGTTTTCCTTGCATAAATGTCAACAAAATTTAATACAAAGAATTTTAAAAAATACATCAATTTGCACTGTGTGATGAAAATTTCAACAAGCAATAACACTCCTGATTTTAAAAATAGGAAAATAAAATAAAGTGCCTTTTTGTTTCATTACACTGATTCTAAAATTAGATAAACTTGCATATACATGATAAGGAATTAGTTTCATTATAAACTGAATAAATACGCTATTTTATTTAACTATGACACAATTTAGTGGACAGCCAAACTACTTGCTACATTTGTAAGACATTTTTTGTCAACCAGGGGAAGTTTTTAAAGATGAAAGAAACGTGTCTTAAGGGAAGAAATCCGATGATTCTCAAGCACCCACTGAGATGGCAGTGAATACAGAAACACGGTATGAATTTCCCGTTGTTTGACCCTGGCTGAGATCGAACACGGGACTTCTTTCTGGCGAGTGCTGTCTTACAGCAAGGTAATGGTGAGACTTAGTTTTATTAAACTTTGATTTATTAATTTTTTCAGTAAATTTAATGTTTTATTTCGATCTAAAATTCAACTTTTCATCTTGGTATATTTTCAAGGTGCAAAAATAAATGCACTCATTTTAAAAGGGAATATCCCAACTGTATTCTACAAGCAAAATCAATGACTTGCCGTTTTTATTAGATTTAATCGAAATACTAGATAATATTTAGCTAGTTAAGAGT
Organism: Latrodectus hesperus; assembly: GCA_037975125.1. NCBI lineage: Eukaryota > Metazoa > Arthropoda > Arachnida > Araneae > Theridiidae > Latrodectus > Latrodectus hesperus. Next base: position 122,356 of record JAJQOW010000135.1, read on the forward strand.
AGGGATTAACTAGATTAAGTATATTTGATGTTTTTAATGATAGAGTAATATTTTAAAGCATAAATCAATAATTTATTTAAAATAGATAAGAATCTTATTTAAAACGTTGATAAAAACTTGAAATATTTGTATTTTATGTAAAATTTCTAATTATTGCAAAATATTATGAACACGGATGAACGTTTGTTAATAAAGTACGAAATATACTTATATTTTTAATAGTGAAGTAAATAGTAAAAGATGTAACAATCACAAATTAAGTATAAAAGATAAATATAATTGCATTAGTTATAAAGCAAATAACTTAAAATATCATGGCATAAGAAAATCGAAACCGAATAAAAACTGCTTTATGGGAATTAAAATAAATAAGAAATTGATATTAAAATAAATGAAAACTTAAAATACGCGCGCGCGTAAAAATTTATATCGTTATTATAAATAAATCGTATTTTTTATGAAGATACGGTAGCGGTAAATCGGTTGAATTGTGTGATCATTGTTCTTGATCGAAAGTGAGTGTATAAATTCTATTGCTAGTTGTTTTACTAGGACAGCGAATTCATTTGGTTTTTACACGTTGAAAAGGATATTAAAATAATTTTCATTTAAGATTTTCACAACTGTAATTGGCTCAGAAGACTCTTGCTTATCATAAAGACGGTTCATTAAAATTTATTGACATGGCATGGCTTGAATATTCTTTATAAAAACCATAAAAAATGTTTTTGTGAATTAAAGCACATGGGTACTGATGTTTAATATATATTCCGATTTAGGAAATATTATGCACTCACAATGCATCATTCCCAATCATTAACCATAAAATATATCCACGGAGCTGGCAGCCCAATGATTAACTTTCAGGTATTTGTTTCACAAGTCAGGGGTAGACTGCATAGGTTTGGTTGTGTAAGATTGGTCGTTCTTATTATCGGTAAGTTGTGGGTTCGAATCTCGGCTAGACCGAAAAATTCATCGTGTTCACTAAATGCGGTTGTGATCGTAACGTCTTCCAAATGTAATGATACCCCTTGGGTTGGCAGGTGAAGTATTAGGGGGTCTTCTGTGCTCGATCCCTGCTTCTAATTTAGGAAGACTCCCCCCGCGGCTGCTTCCGCTAACGGACAGAGCCCAATCCAGGTGCATTAAATTCGCAACAACAATTCATGGAGTTGATTCTCATTTCGGGAACAGATGCAAGTGGCTTGAAATCTTCCATTGTTACATGTGAATGGCTTTCAAAAAACCACCATTGATTATAAATTGAACCACTGAAACTTTTCTCTGTGTTTCAATTTTTAAACATAAAATTCTATCACACAGTATCTTACTTCCTCCATACCTACCAACTTTGGAGGGGAAAGCATCAGTCGATTCTATTGAATTTGAGGGAAAAATCAGGAGACCCTATTAGCGAAAGTTTTGCCAGAAGCAGAATGTATAAAACGGTAGTATTGCAAAAAACACAATTTTACTCTTAAGATTATACATTCTGTGAGAATTATTTATGTTAAACACACATATTTAGTGTTAATCTTAATATTTTAATAAAATATTCATCAACCTCATAAAGGAAATATGAAAAATAAAATATACTACACGTAAAAAAAAAATATAAGTGTTTATGTCCTAAGGACAATTTTTACAACATTAGTGTAATTTATAAATATTAAACTTATAAAATTATATAAAGACATAAAATATGTTATGAAAGAAATAAAATTAATTCAGTGACAAATACTTCTTTTAGAATATAGAAATTATCAAATACGTTGTCCATAAAAAACATAATGCATTTCAAAATTGAATAACTGGTGGCGATTTATTTTTTTCATATGTTGCTGACTTGGCATTTTTTAGAAATGAATTGGTGAACTGTTGTTCAAAACATTTTTCCTCATTTTGAGAATAATTAAGCTATTTTGAGACTCTGTTTAAGCTACTAAAACAACTCAATAGATTGTTTTTCCGTCACAATTTCGGCTGTTTTTAAGTTTTTCACAGAAATTGCCAAAAATCAGTAGATTTTCATACCTTATCAGGAAATCGAGAGAAATAATGAAAAATCAGGAGTTTCCCGATAAAATCAGTACAGTTGACAGCTGTTCCTCGCTTACTAGATAGATTTTTTTTAAAGGAGACCCTTTTAAGTTTTTTTTTCATACAGTAATCTAGTTTAATAAAGACAGCGTTGAAGAAATTTAAATATTAGGTGTTTCTATGTCGAAAACGATGTTTGTAATAAGTATAATGATCATTTGACTTTTCCTTGCAGTATTCATATAATGAAAAAGAGTTATTACATAAAACTAAATACAGATGTGTTGACATTCATCCAATGCAAAATTTCGGTATTTAAGATAATACTGGGGGTTATTGGGAATATGTTGGCATTCACACACACACACACACATAAACCCACAATTTAATCTTTTTTCTTCCACAAATTCACTTTTGCAAAGTTACCATAAAAACTATTGACGCGTTAGTCAGATACTTCGTGGCATATGATTAACACAGTGACAATGTTCTTCATTTGCAACCTAAGTCATGAAACAATTTGGAAACTTTGACATTACCTATTCTTTAGCAGTGCTACTTTATGATCGAATTCATATTCACACCGTTTAGTGGATTATATTAAACTTCACCTTTGAAAGATTACGGATATATATAGCGAATAAGTTTCAAAAAATGCTTTGCATGAATGGTCCATGAATAGAATATGGCCGCCAAAAAAGAAAATATGCCATATCCTAAGAATGCCACCCTGGCCTGCTGGTTCGGACGTTTTTCTCACTATCAGAAAGATTGAGTTCGAATCCCAACTTAATCGAAGGTCATTTGTGTTTATTAGAAGTGATTGGGCCACGTTAAATAGAAGGTGGTCGCAATGTCCTCCAAGTGAAGTGATACCTCTGAGTGGGGCATGTCAAAGGTGTCTTATGCTGGATCCATGCTTGTAAATTAAAAAGACTTCCACTCAACGGGTACAACCAAATTCTTGGCTACGTGCTAGGCAAGACACATGCTGAAGCGACAACTTATTCCAAAAGGTATCTGACAGAGTAGGATCAGCAATTTTAAATTGAGGTGTGAAGTCTCAAAAATAGTTAATTATTTTGGCCTAGTTTTAAGAGTACAGTGATATTCAAATTAAAAAGCCAATCTAGAATTTTATATATGAAAATATAATCAAATTTTCAGTAGCCTAAAGTTATTGAAATCACAAAACAACTGTTTGAGTCACAAAAGATGGAGATTTAGAAAAATTTCTTATACCACTACTTAAAACTTGAAAAATTGTGCAGACTTTAAATTTTGCCAGATTAAGTTATAGCATAGCTGTTACGTCAAGTTGTAGAGGTAGTTTTAACATGTTTGGTCATCTCCGTCCAAAATACTTAAAATTACATTATTTCCATTGCATTTGATTGCACACTATTGAAGGATTCACATTTGCTTCAATCGCACACTATTGCACTAAACTTCAATCGTTGATTATAATTTTATACTAATGATTGTAGACTTGAATATCTTCCTATAATGAGTGTTGAACATGTGTTATATATTTAATTACGTATTTCTAATAATTTGAGTATTGAGCATGTGACAAAATAGTGTGGATATAGTTCACAAATGTTAGAAAGAGTAGAGTAGACCAATTATTAGTCAATACTCTACTCTTTCTAACATTTCGTACACGTAACAGAGCAAAATGCAGGCCTATCTTTAGAGAACGCTGTTACGACCAGGTTTCAATAGCTCGAGTCAACCATTATTTTCTACAACAATCAATTTTATAGCCGCGTAACTTGGTTTAGTCTTTTATGGATTTACTTTCAGGAAGATAATTCAAATTCTTTGTTTAAAATATACCTTTCCAAAAACTTTCAAAAATCTCTAGGAAAAATTCAGAATTATGTATAACATTTTTTTAAGCCAAACTTTTTACATTAGAGAATAAATAGGAAGAGAGAAATGACTTTTGGTGATTGTGTTGCAAGTTAAAGGTATTAATTCTACAAGAAACGTTTATTTCAGGTGTTTTAAAACTATGATGAACTGAATGATTACCAGATATATTTAGCTTACTTCAATATTTTTATTCCACCGTTTACGCTTCTATATGTCTCAAAATGAGAGCATCTTTCAATTTAACCAAAGCATAGTGTTCTGATTGAACATCTAACATTTTGTTTAATCGCAGGAAATAAAATTTTGAGATCCATTCAAGAGAACTGGAGACAATTAATACTTTTCATAAAAGAAATTTTTTGAATAGTTTATTGATCACAAAAATGTGATGTTCTTTACAACAAGAACCAAATTATTAAATAAATTATTCCAATTCTATATTTAAAATATTCAGGAGCTCAGAGGATATTCATTCGATTTCTCAAAGGGAAATTGCTTAAGAGATGGATTAAAAGATGACTTTACGTTGTCAATCAGTTTTTGAATGAGGGCTACTTAGATCACCGGAATCTAAAGTTTAAGGCATATTCTAAATTTTATAATAATTTCTTTCACATCCGAAATCGGAGTCGAAATCATGCATTGTTGAACCGAAAGTGGTTATTTGGCTGCCAACTTGGCATTGATTTAAATGTATTCGGTATAAGCTGCCATCAGGGGATTCACAGCCATTCAAAGATTACAAAAATGAGGGAGTGCCACTTAGATGGATAGGTAGATCTTAAAGTTTACGAAATACATAGATGATAGCTGCCAATAACATACATAAACGAATTCGAAAGTTTTGCTAATTATCTTAGCTTGGGGTGTTGAGTATTGAAATAATTCATTATAAGAAAATAAGACACTTATGATTCATACAGGTAATTTTATTAATTTTTTCAAATATTGGAATGTATTTGTTAATATTCAATTTTAATGTGTCGGGCTACAGACTTTATTAATTGACGGAATACGTAAGAAAGAGATGATATATGAAAGACAAAAATTTTCTTAATTAAGAAATATTGACTGTCTCTCTTTACAGTTTTTTAGATACAAATTTATCCCCTTACACTTTAGTTATATTTTGAAAATTTAAAAAATCTTGTTTGATTAAAAGAATTAAACAACATGAAAATTTCTGTTGAGATCGAATACTATGAACATTCCATTAATACTAGAGTTTACTGATTGAATAAAGAAAAATAAAAATAAAAATTGGAATCTTATATAAATAAAAGATTTAGAGAAACTATAAAATAGAACGCAATTCACACGAAGTTTGTTTTAATATTTAAATAATATGTTTTCTTGACTCAGTTGTGAATTTTGATAGATTTCTAGCTTTTTCAGCGATGTTTATGATAATAATTTCAAAATCAAATAAATTTGTGCACTGAATTCAAGGGTTCCGTTCATAAGTTCTTTAGAAGCACATTTTTTGCAGACTTTTAGGAAATAGTAAAAGCCTTACGAAAAAGAGAAGCAAGATATTGCGATGTATTTCCAGCAGCATATTTCGGCCTGTCGAAATCACAAAAGACAATAACATTTTTATTGCTTGTAAAAAAGTTTATAATCACCGATCTCACCTTTGAATTTTACTGGAGAAACGTGCTTCAGATTTGATAAAAAATAAGGTCGAAAAAATGCCTGCTAATGTTTTTCATGTCTGCTTGTCTAATAAAAAAAGTCATCGATGTTATTGAAGTAAATACTTATTCTGTAAAAGGGAATTCAATTTACATGAAAACTGAATCGATCTATGCATTTACATTACCATGTTCCGTGCATGCCTAGACTAGGAGCCGCAAGTTCATAAAGTCCATTTCCTTTCGATAAAATTCTGATTTTACAAAAAAGTTTAATTTTTTTGCGAAAGAAGATAGATCCAGTCTTGGTATCTAGGAATTTGCTGATTTGCATCCTGTTTCTGGAATGGGGGTGACAAATTATTGCAAGGAAAGGAAGCACCAACTAATGGCGTAACAAAGTTACTATTTTTCGACAACTGTTGGAATCAATCCCGAAACCTTTTCTTCTCGTCATGATGAAGGTCTCAATTGAGTACAAGATTTCTGATAATTCACATCCGGTAAGTTTATTGCATAAGCTGCTGCATCTGACGTGAAACCACTTACACTGCGCTTGTTGACTGGCAGTGAAACTACCAAGAAATGGAATCATTCCAGAAAAAATCACATTTTTAAACTCGACGACAAATTTCGCATAACTATTAAGTCCCAACACGATTCCAGATGCAGAAGCTCCGTAATAGGCAAACAGGGCAGTAAATCACGAGTCTATCGAGTTCCATTCAATGTCGGATACCTAATACAAAATATTTATCGCAATATGTTATGGTCGGGATGTGGACTTTGTAAGCAAACACTGGGTTGACAGAAATACCTCTGTACATTGTTACCCAATGTGATTCAGGTTCCCGATGGCGGTTTGATTAGGGAGTGAAAAAAGACAGCTCAAACGACACAATTTTCAATTGAACTGAACACCTCTTTCAGGAAAAAAATTATGATGTAAATTATATTCTCGGTTTTAATTGGGATCGTGATGAAAGGAACGGCACACTTTCCAAGCAAATTTGTGTAATGTGCGATAGAAAGAAAATGTCCATAATTGAGGACTTCCATTTCAGGAAGAAATTGAAGGACGAATTCCATACCGATAAACTCTAATCATTAAGCGAAAAAGCTTGAAAGATTTCTTGAAAACGTTTTACAAAGAAGTTCTGCTGAATAATGATGGATGAAAGACCTTGTGATAGCAACAGCGAATCTTTGATTTATTTAAAAACTTGGGAATATCCGAGAATGAAACCAATTCTTGAAAGGATACCAAACATCAATTTATTTTTTTTAAGACAAAATGGTGAAAAATGGTAAGAGGGCAAATAAGACAGTATTATTTATGCCAAAGAGACAATTTTTATTTCAAGAAGACAGCATTTTTTTAAGTCAAGAGGACAGAATTTTTATTTTAAAAATACAGCATTTTTTATGACACACAAGTTACTATCATTAGAAGGTCTATTACACAATTTTTTTGTTAGATGCAGAGTTATACCAGTTAACAATATTCCTTTTTTTCGACAATCATGAGCTCTTTATCTACACGGATATGATAATTTATTTGCAAAATTATGTCAATAGAAAAAACGGTCACTGATATATGCTCATGCCCAACAATTTTAACTTTAGGAAAGTTTTTCATGGACAGTGTTTGCCCTTTCATACATGTCTCAATAAACGTACATTGTTTCCCTTTGTTGAAATATTAGCTGTTGAACCAGTTTTTTAGTTCCAGATCCTCAAATTAATTTTTTTTCTTACAGAACCATTTGAAGTCTCCGCGCGTTTCCTAACATTGATACTTTTCTTGAAAAATAATGCATCACTGCCCTTCAGCTGTCAACCAGAAAAACTGAAGGCTGGAATATAAATGCAATACTCTCCATCAAATTTTCATGCTAACAAACCAAAGGAAAAATTATGAAGAATAAGAAAATGTATCATTATATTCATTAAAAGTATGGTCTGTGGATCAACAGCGAGGATTGCCTCTGAAATTCTAAGATACTCTAGGCATAAGATACGTTTAATCGTAGGCTTCATAACTGGGCACTACTATTTCAGAAAACACCTCCATAAAATGGGACTATTTCAGCAAGACCCTATCTGCAGGAAATGCCATACGCAAGAGGAAACGGCCAAGCATATCATTTACGAATGCGAGGCTCTTGCCCTCCGTAAATGAACTTCTTTAGGCATCATCTATACTAGAGAGTGACACCTAGACTCCATTAAAGGGTTATCGGACTTTATTAATAAAGTGGGTGACCCGAGCAACTGGAACTAGGAAACATTGGGTTTGGAGTTAATAGTACAAAATGCTGATAAAGCAGAGGTGCCCAATGACATACAAACCCAGCTCTAAGAAGAAGAATGAAAAATCTTGTTTATGAAATGCCGTCCGAGTCCAACAGGTGTCAATAAAATGACACGTGTCGCAAGACAAAGTAAGAAAACCCTTAAGTCGCTAAAAATCCTCAGTTTTTTAACACGAGAGAAAAAAATTTCCATTTGAAACGGTATTACGAAATCACATACCACTGATGCTTACGCTTTTTAAATGGAATAAGGTTAAACCTATTGGAATGGAAGAGTTCTCTCGGTCCAGACACTTAAATATTCCGTATATCGGAGGGAAGGGGGAATAAATATTTAACTATGTTTTTTTTAATAGAAAGCTCTTCAAACTTAGCGTGATACTTATGAGAACAATTCTTTTTTTCATGCGTTTATCTACTTGTTTGTAATGTACCCTTTTCCTTCAAAAAAAAAATCTTCAATTTTTTATATAGATATCGCGCGCGCGAGTCAAAATATATATATAATTATCGAGTCAATCATGACTAAAATTATAGTCATGATTAACTCTATAATTTTGCAATCTTATATCTCATTTAAACTTTTATTGAAATGGTATATATATTTAAAAACTAATTAAGAATGGAATCAGACTGCGATACATTGAAAAATTTTTCTTACCTTGTCTCCAACATATTTCACTTCATATCTATACCTCGATCCAGTCCCCCCGTATCGAATTCATAGTCACGAAAATAAGTCTTCAACTGTTAACTAGATAACGCCTTGAGTAATGCGTATTCATCAAAGCTCCGATTTTTTAATGCACACACATTTTTCAGCTTTCGTAATGCTTTAAAAACTCGAAGAACTGCTAACATTAAAAAAAAGATGTAAGGAACCCAAACTTATCATATTTTTGTAAACTTTACTAAATTGAAAATTTTAGAGCAACAAATTCAAGTCTTTAGTTGTAGAATCGAATATCAATTAGCATACACAGCATCTAAGCAATTTCGATACGGTCATGCATAATGCATTTAATTTCTTTCGTTTATAAGTTATGATTGTTTCACATAGGTTATACAATTATTTTACTATCATTGACAAGGACACAAACCACTCAATTATATGCACTTTGTGTTATGCAACAAATTTAAATTAAAAACTTCATGAGCTTTACGGGAAATGCGTAAAAACACGGAACGAAGAAAATTTCTCTCAAACCAAAATTTCATAAACGCATTACTACCTCGTCTACCCATTTAATTAAAATGGGTAGACGCAAGAGATAAACAAGTTGAAATTTTTAGCTGGAAACAATCGGTCAGAACAGGTCAGGTTGAAGTTCAGGAACTACTTGCAAGGCTCCATTTTTTGCATTAGATGGCTAAGTAGACAAGAGCCTACATTGTATATAGAACGATTATAGACATATCTAACTACAAGGTAGGAATCTAATCCTAGAATTATTCAATCGATGGTAGACAACTAATCATTCGGTAGAAACTTGTACTAATCATTCGACCAAGTGATTTCAAAAATCGTTATGATGACTAAATTATTTTGATCGTTTTCTTAAAATCTTTAAATATATATATTGATTTTATTTCAGGATATTTTTCATCTATAGATTTAACAAAACTCTCTCTCTCATGTCTATAAATATTTAAAGTTTCTTATGCTAGAAATTTACGATTTAAAGATTCATTGTGCATGTCTTACTATTTAATTTCACGAGTATTACAAACATAATCAACATGTATTATAAATAAAGCGTACAATGTGCGTGACACTAAAACTATTAAATAAGTCCCGGTACGAACTAGAGAGTTATATAGGGTGGTAACCTTTTATCTCCCGTAAATCAAGAATGTTCCCATTTTTACTTGAAGGACATGCTCTTGAACATACACGGGCTGGAAGTTTTGTCCCATAGAAATTTCTGAACAATCCCAAGCATTCGAAAGTATTCTAGAGACTTCCACAACATTCTGGAATATTCGGGATTAGTATGGAATATCCTAGATCATTGTTGAACGTCCTAAAAAAACTGAAATGTTGGGAAATGTTCAAGAACATTCTTGATTATTCGAAGTGTTTTTGGTATGGTTGAGACTACATCTATAGGAAGCAATTGGTATATAAAGCGCGATCCGTCGTAGGTTTGAACGTCAGTTTCTTACCAGTGAAGTACAGAAAATGAATAAAAAAAGCAGTAAAATGTGAATAATCAAAGTGATACAGGTATTGAATATAAATCGATAATAAAGTATGAAAAGTCTTTAAAATTCACTTATTGTATTTCTTATAAAAGGATTTAATTTATATTTTACAGAATTCCGAAACGTAAAAAAGGAAGAGATATATAGCCAGTTCTGGAGCAAAACAATGAGAATGAAAAGAACAGCGCAAAAACGAAACAATCGAAGAGTGCTAAAGATGTTAATGCTTTCAACGAACGAAAATGAAAACCATGAGAAGCAGTGAAACCGAAGTACAAAGAAATGAAGGAATTGAAGAATCAAGAATTGTGACACATTATAACAAAAGACTCAACGCAAGGCACCCATGAAAATATCACTCTGCGACAAGCGTGGTCGAGAACAATTAAACAGCACGATTTAATAAATGAAGCATTCCACGACAACCCGACGAAAGAATATGACAAACACATCTTAATCGGAGAAATGGAGAAGTAATCAGAAAAAAGCAAAACTGGACAGTCGAAAAAATATCAGTACAGAAACACCAGGAATCTGTTGCATACATGGAAATGTCCGATTACCACCACTGAAAGCACGTCCGCAGAAATTTCTGTATTACATGACCAAGAAAAATCCAGAATCAAACCACTTTCTTCAAAACATAAGAGCGTACATTCACTGCTTCTAAATCACCTCATTCAATGTCACTTCAACACTAACACAGATGAAGTCGATTATGTTTGTGCCATCCAAGAACAAATCTACCACAAAATGGTGTCATTACCCAAAGGCGATTTTAGATTTCTGGTTCATCGTAAATGAAAAAAGAAATTGATCAACGATTCACCACATCAGAGGACTGAGGCAAGAAACAATACAAAATGTGCACTGAGACTTACAAAAATACATTCAATTTATTCACTCATTCAAAACAAAACCAGACCGAATGCTTTCTAACGACTATAAAGTTTTTTCGAGCCAACCAAAGACAACCTAAAGAACACAAATGTCGATTTAATGTACCTTTCACAGACAAAGTCACCATCGTTATTGGGGACAATGAAAACACAAGCCGTGAGATAACTGTACAAACAAGCGAAGAACTTCAACGCATTGCAGAGACACGTCGTTCATAAGATACTCTCCAATGCCACCAATTAATATTTCTGACCGGAGAAGACGGATATTATTTTAATGTCAAAAAAGCAAACGTGAAACAGATATAGAAACAAAGTCATTTCTAAGGAGTTCTGTGCTTACCGCTTAATGATTAAAGACAATGAAACATAGAATCAAATTTCCAACCATGACTCCATGAAACGACACGATATAAAAGCCCGAGTTTCCCGACAAAAACAAAAGATATTTATAGAAGTCATCCCAAAATACCATACCTTTTAACTGTTAGATTCTGGATGTATACAGCTGAATGGCGAAAACGAAGTTTGGTTAGTCTGTCGCTCAACGGTCATTTTTTGCACACGAGGGCTAATTAGACCGGGACCTACGGTTTAAAGTGGATTCCGAACCACTACTAATATCCATGCCCAAGGTTGGCTTCGAACCCCCGAACTGTTGAACCGAAAAGGATGTGATACCTTGGTTTGACCCTAGCAGACCAGCCACGACTGCAACTAGGTACCCACCGACTGATACACTGGGGTCCACAGTGTACCACCGTTCCTAAGGGTTGCCACGTATGGCCAACACATGGTAATCTTAATTGTCCACAAAAAACAAGAAGCAAACAGTGTACAGCTACTTATGGAGAGTTCCTTTGCTTGCCGTCGAGCGATGGAAGGGATAAGGAAAAGATTAGAAGAGAAGAAAAACAGAGAGTAAAATCCTAAGTGCTTCGGGATTGGGGCACCCGTACTCACCTAAAGAAGGGAAATCCTATAAGGGAGACAAACTTCGAAAACGCTAAAAACATGCAAAAGGATGAACAGGGTCGTATTTGTATACATGCAGATCGGATGTCCACATTTGTAGTTATGTATTTTTTTGTTTTTGTGTGGCTTTGACAAAACTTTGTTCCTTTTCAAAAGTGACTATCGATGTAGTTAATTTTGGAAATGGCAAAGTGTTAACAATATACGTAACTATGTTTATAATATCGGATGCCATGATCTTGATAAAAACACAAGTCGCACCTCACGGGTCTCGAGAAATTTCTTAATATTTATTTAAATTATTTTTATGAAAAATTGTAAAAATTAATGATGTTTATAATTATATACTGAATAAAATATTAATATTAAGACTGTTTTAATTTTATCGAAATTACTGCAAAGTACAGAAATACAAGCTGAATTAATTGAAACGAAAAATGGGCGCAATTACTTGCTAGACAATTCACAATTTGCTATTGAATCTCAAGCAAAAAAAAATCAAATTATTTTCCACAGGATGACTGATATAGTTTAAAGAAAACGTGTGAAAAGAAAGTATTGTTTCATAGTTTAAATAACACATCAGGACTTTTTCTCACAAGTACTTTACAAAATACCATTAACAAAAGGTAAGTTTCAAGAATAAATACTAGTAAATTTGCTGAAAAAAATGTATTAGATAAAATTATAAGAAACGAAACTTCACCTAATACTATTAAAAAAGATTCTGATGAAGATGCAGAATTTAATGCCATTAATGTGTGAGGAAATTAGTAGTAGGTAGACCACAGTGAATGAAAAGTGTACTGGCTTTTATTGAATACAACAACCAAAACTATAACAAATGAAAAGATGGACGGTTGAAATTCATTCCTCCAACTTAACATGAGTACAGTGAAATTTTAAAGACAAATGTGAAGCCTAAATACAGCTAACGAAGAAACCATTTATTTTGACGAAGATTTAATTTAAACATACTAATATTGGATATCAGGAAACGAACAATTATTATTCATATTTGTTATAAGTTTTTCATGAGTGAGGGAGTGTCTTTGATAAGTGAAAGAAATATATCCAGTTCAACACCCAATCCACCTCCAGTGGGTCCCCTCGCATGTTGGTCTGCCTGGGAATGAAGTAGCCGACGACCTTGCAAAGGCTGCCGCCAGTAATCCTTTGAACCCGGAAGATAGCATGGCACTAACACCATCAGAGATCTCCAAGGAGGCAAATATGTATAAAAATGCTATATTATAATGTGCTTTATATTATTACTTGAACTTCAGAATATTCTTACATATTACATAGAAAATATGTTCCTAAAGAGCTCCCAAGTGAATATTTTAATCATCACCGGGAAGACTCTGAATATAAGGAAATATAGAAATATTTCCATAATTTTTAAACTTACGTAAGAATATCCTTTACTACTAAAAACACACATAATATTATATAGAAATATGATAGACAGATACATAAGCATAATAATTCCCCATGGGTCATACATGTCAACTCCAAGGAGGCAAATATGTATAAAAATGCTATTATATAATGTGCTTTATATTATTACTTGAACTTCAGAATATTCTTACATATTACATAGAAAATATGTTCCTAAAGAGCTCCCAAGTGAATCTTTTAATCATCACCGGCAGGACTCTAAATATAGGGAAATATGGTATTATTTCCTTAATATTTTAATTTATGATAGACCTCTTATTGTTGTTAAATTGTATTGCATTATTTTTAAGTAAGATAGATACAGATTGAATAAGCTTTATAAATTCCAATGAGATATATGGATGTGGGAACTCCGAAGAGACAGTTATGAATGCAAGAATCATGTTTAACACTTTAACATGCTATACTAGGTGTTTTACTTTAAAATATTCTTTATTATTTTTTAAAACAAATTTCCTATATAGTCTTATTTCAAATATTTTAGTTATTGCTTCTTTTGCATTCTATATAGGCCGATATATGAATATGTCTGTAATATTTAAACATACATAAGAATAATTCTTATTACAAAAAAGCAATCCTATATTTTTAAATAAAAAGTATTCAGATACTTTATATATAATAAATTCTCTTTAAATCCACAGGTCAGCTCCAAATGGGCAGTTATAGATAAAAAAATCTTTTTTAATAAGTAGCTTGCTAATAATTTGCTTCTTTTAATTTCATAATAATTTTATATATTACATTAAAAAAATTGTAAAGATCTTCCAAAGAACTCTTTTGATCAATACACTGGAAAGGAAATTTTTAAATTAAAACGTTTGTTTGTTTGTCACTCAACGGTCATTTTTTGCACACGAGAGCTAATTAGAATGGGACCAACGATTTAAAGTGGATTCCAAACCACTACAAACATTTATGCCCAAGGTGGGATTCGAACCCATGAACTGTTGAATCGAAGGCAAGAGCACTAACCATTCGGCTGCCAGATCAGCTTTAAATTAAAAAGATTTCATCATTATTTTCAAGCTAATAGACCAATGTCCCTATCTTTTTAGGGATTTGTCTGGTAGTCGTTTCTCGATTCATTTTTGATGACATGGTCAATATAATAGACACGGACCGACAGTTCAAATTTCGAGCCTCTAACATACATGCTCAAGGTGCGATTCGAACTCAAGATTTTAAACCGATTGCAAGAGTATAGTTCATTCTGCTGCCAACTTAGCTGCTTTTGTGAGATTTTTCCTGCATAAAATTAATTTGGGCAAAAACCACGTTTAAATTTACTGTTGTTATTTACTCATCTTTGTTGAAAAAACCATTTCGCATTAAGAAATCATGTTTAAAATATAGATCTGTTAAAAAAATAAAATGATGTAGTGTAATTTGGGACTCTTCACTAGTATAACAACCATTTTCTGATTCACTTTATAATGAGAAACACAAAACCTATTTGCCACAATTGATAAAATCTCTATTCTTTCAAAATATAATAAAAAAATGCCGAGTTTTCCTTCTTAGCTTCTGTTATTGTCATAAAAAACAATTTTAAAAGTAAAGAAAAAACGTTTTTTCTTCGTTCTTCAACAGAAAAATTCCCCTGGGAAATTTCTTTTCGTTTATACAAACCAATTGGAAGATGAGAAAATTTACAAAGAGTTAAAATCAAGGTTAACTATGTTTTAAAATTAATTTCAAACGCTGTAATTTTTAAAATGAAACAGCTTTTGTTTTGAGTTAGCCAGTTACAAACATTCACATGATTTTCATTCCACTCTATGCAGCTGTTTCTAATGAAACTCGAACAAAAGTTTGGCAGGAAAGAGAATAAGAATTTTATTTATATAGATAGTTATAGATACTATGTTACTATAACATGTATATTCACAGTAGTTTTAGGATTAAATTTCATAAAGTTCACAGTGGCCTAGAAGCAGTCAACAACAAAATTGATGTCAAATTTATCAATTTATGAATATTAAGCTATGCATAGTTCTTTCAAAGTTTTATCGAATAAAAAACATTTTTGAATGTTTTTCAATTTTCTAGAATTAATACAACATATTTAGCTTAATGTTTCACTTTTATTTGTTATTTTTCGTTTTGACTTATCAGACTCCACAAAACAAACAGTTAAATAAAAACAACCCCAACTAAGTGTGATACATTAGACTTTGTATAGTTAATAAATTTAAATAGAATTGCGGTTAAATCCGATCCAAAATGGACATGAATTTAATAAAAACAAATCTTTGTCATTTTATTGTAATTTCAGCTGATACCATACATTGTTTACATTTCATGTATTTTATTCCAGTGAAATCAACTGCACATTTAAATAACCTAAAATTGTAACACGCTGTAAGATGAATAACAAGCCCAGTAGAACTTCTTTAAATTATTAAGAACAGAGAAAAATTATTTTATTCGCTACCAATATTTTATGCTTTGTACAATTTAATTATTATTAGATTTCTTTTTTAAAGATTTAATTATCTTACGCAGTAGGTCAGTCCCCTTTTGCAAGTTGGATTTTCACTTTTTTGACAAAAATATTGTAAAAAATTTAATTGTCTTGTAAGAAAAACAAGACAAGTAAGAAGTAGGACAGAATTTCTATACTTTATGACAAAATAAGCTGTAAAAATGTATTAAAAATATTTAGTGACAGCTAATAAATCCTCTGAAATTTAGATTTAACAATCAAATTTTCAGCAGTTTTAGAGAAACTTCACATACTTATCATAATATTTATGAAGCCTCAAAATGACCATAAAAATTTTTTACATGCATTTTACCATCTCAGTACTTGTAATAATTTACATATGAGTAAATTTAATTCCTTAAATAGGTAAGCAAACAATGAGAGTAAAACATCAAGTATGACTTACCCGATTCCTTCAGCAAAATGACAAATATATTGCAGAATATAAACAGAAGTTACTCTGTAATAAAAAAAATAAAAAATGCATGTATAAGATTGATTATATCTATTGTTTTTTAAATATTACTAGATTTTGTTTTTTATTTAAATTATACAGACCATTTTTTATGTAATGAATTTATTAATTTTACAATTCACATTGACAATTACACTTTTGAATTTCTATAATTACATACATTTTAAATTATTTGCATTATTATTTTTTATTATGTAGATATTTTGTCTTGGAAACCTAGCCCATTAATAATGAAAATGAATTTTAAATGAATTAAAAAATTCATTTTAAAAAATGCAGCACTTGTATTCTTAACATTCAATATAAATTCAACAGCATGTGGACGGGTGTGTGAGTTTGGATGTGATTTTGCAAGATAAAAAATAAAGAAAAAAATATCAATTTATTCAAAATAAAAACTCTACTCCCATTCACTGTTACTTTAAAAATCAACCAAAGATTTTCATTCAGGTTTTTTGCTCGACAGCTATAGGCAAGACATAAAAATTAAATATGTTGAATTATTAATGTTTTGTTTAAAATTGGAAATACATCTTTAAAGATTTATTATTAAATTACTTAATTTTATTTCAGAACTATTACTTTTACAACTGAAAATTCAGAATTTGACAAGAAAATTTGCATTTTAATTAATAAAAAATCTATCAAAATATTAAAAAAATTTTAAGTTTTATAGTAAAAATTAATTTATTCAACTGAGATTACTTCACAGTTAGCATATTAACTAAAAATAAAAGTAGGAATGGAAAATTGAAGTTAATAATAGTATATTGTAATGAAATAAGCAAAATAAAGTAAATAAATGTTGATATTTCTATTTTAAGTAAGGTGACATCTAACGATTTTACTTTTATTTTAAAATTATTAATTATGAATAATTTGCGTTGTTATTAAAAGTACTAGATATTAACCATATTCAGATTAAGAAATAGGTTAGTGTTAATGCGATTAATAGGAAATAACATGTAATTAGAGGACAAGCAAATGGACCCACGCGCCAATTTTCGATGACATTAGTTTCGTCTAGAAAATGCTGACTCAGATTTTGAAGAAATCTGATTTAGTAGACAACCATTATTTAATATTTTCAGCGATGAATACAATTTGCTTCGTTAAAAACGCTGTTCTTAACAACGACATCTACTTTTGATGAGTAAACAATAAAAAAATCGAATGATTTATGGAACACTTGAAAGTTCCCTTTAGATACACTGTAAATATTGAAGTTGAAACTCTTTCATCCGCTTAAAATGAATGCAGTTCGATAAGCAGTCATTTGATTAAAGCGTGAAATTCGCAACAGTGCATTATAACTATACTATAGTGTCATGAGATGACCCCAATCGTCGGCCCCAAGAAGATTTAGGCTATAATTCGCTGACTTGGCAATGTAAATAATGCCATTAATTTATTTGCTTCGCAAGATTATCTTATTAAATATTTTAACTCATTTTTTAACTTACTTTTCTAAAACTTATTATTTTATAAGAGAAAAATATGCTAGGTTTCTTCTTAAATGTTTTGTACATAAAACGGAGAAAATTTATTAAATTCTGTGTTATTTATAAATTTCCTTCATTTATAAAAATTAAATTTTTTTCTCAAGTAAAGGAGTTATACTTTGAATCGAATTACAGATATTTATTGTACTGGAAGCTTGCGATTTATCTTAGAAGAATATTTAATTTAAAAGATAAGACAATCTATACACTAAATTTAAAAAATATTTTAATTCTGCAGTTTTTTAATTGAAGTTTGTTAAAACAATACATATTTGCAAAAAATAACAATTTTTAATCTAACATGACACAAATTTTAATTAAACTTTAAAAAACAACTTGAGACAATAAATTTATAATTAAACCAAACGATAAAATATAGTTTTGTGATTTGAGCATGATAAACTGAAAAATAGGGGAAAAAAACTACTTGAAATAAAATCCAGGCATTTGTCATGTAAGCATGGTAAAGTGATAATTTATAAATATTTTGTTTTGGTATATTTAATGAAAAAAATTTATATAGTTTCACTTTCAGTTTTTTATACATGGTATTTCATTCCCATTTATATTTATAATATCTTTATTAAAATACAGAAATCAGAAGGAAATGTCATATTGAGTACCTTTAAATCTTTTATACATTTAGTTGAGGAAATTTATAAATTTATAAATTTTCTCATTTTTAAAAATAAAAAAAATTATTTTTTTTCAAATAAATGAATTATATTCTTAAACTGAACTGCAGATGTTCAATATTTATAGCTTGCGATTTATCTTATAAGATAAATCACAACCTAAATATACTTAGAATATTTAATTAAAAAAAAACAATGTACACACACTAAATAACAAAATTTTTTAATACTGCAGTTTTTTTATTTAAATTTATATTACATCCAAAGCTGTGCACGATGTTAATCTTCCACTGTGCACGATGTTAAGATACAGAGGCCTTAAAGCAATAAAACAAGCAATGCATGCATTAAAACTGAATTGAATGCAATATCGTACATATTTCTATTATACAGATTTTTTCATAGTAAAATAATCAGTGAAATATAAACAGATTTTAAAGACTGCAACTAATAAAAAATCGTTATTTATCTTCAATAATATAAGTTTCAATAAAAAATTCAAATAACAAATTAATTATAAATTTATCGCTATTCTTCTTAGCTTCATACTATAGTGAACTCTTAATTGATCCACTCCATATCTATTGCTTATATTAAATATAAAATAATTTTGTAAACGGACCTTTAAAACACAAAGGCATCCAACATATCTAAATATATTCACCGCATACATTTTTTCAGAAAAATTAGAGAGGTAGACCAAATGGTTAACCTTCGATTAAACACTAGGAGGGCTCGAATCCCACTTCGGGCATGGAGGTGTTTGAAGTAGTTCGAAATCCACTTTAAACTTTACATCACGATTTAATCAGACCTCGTGTTCGAAAATTGATCGTTGAATGGCAAATCAAAAACGTTCAGAAATAATTTTCATCGATTGCGAGTAAATTAACAAACTGCTAAAAGGGAAATTCAGAAAAATTCCAAAGGTTCTAAATAGAAAGACTATTTACAAAAGATAAATATTATCAATAAAAATACAACACGTGGCAAATGACTTTCAATTGTCTTCGACTGTTAAAGCTTTGTACTTCGAAGTGTCGAGTATCTATTTTCCTGGCCCAAAACTGTCATAACCGTACTCTTCAGAGTGAAAATTTCAGTTTGATCTCAGACATTAGGAAAACGGATGTAGCGCTTCAGCTTTCAACATTTAAATTTATCGGTTTGAATGCTTCAGAATTTTCAAAATTATCTTCCTTATAACACAGGACCCACTGTTTAAGAGAAATCATTTTAAACAATTTGTGACGCCTCTTCAAAAAGACAAAACATTTTTCAGTTGTCGCTGTGTCAAAGTGAGTGCTTGAGAGTATTCCGGAACTTATACTTTATGACACATAAAACGGCTCTCTAGATGAAATGTAAAACTGACGTTCAGATGCTCAAAGAAAGCCCTAGTCTATTGTCCTATATATTACTATACGCATTTTTGATCAATCTTAAAATATCCTGTTATAATAAAGAAAGCTGATAATAGGAAGCTAAGATTGCAGAACAGAAAAAAAGATCTTCAATGGATGAAAAAAAGTAAATTCAAAACTTCGTATTTAGCATACATTTTTCTAAAAATTTCTTTGGATTAGATATTTTTTTGATCATGGCTTAACCATAATAATTAATCAAAACATCTAGTGTATTTACCAATAAAAATAATACTGCAATAAAAGAACCGCCTTTAAAAAAGTTCGAAGGGATTCATTCCAATGGCAGTTTTACAAAATGCTACACAAGAAAGTGATCAAGAATCTCTGCGGTATATAGTATATTAATTTAAAAATATTGGTTATATTAATTTTTTTCATGTTACGTAAAATTTTCATTAATAAGACTGTTTTCTAATAGTTAAAATTTGAACTATTTACTCTTTTATGAATAAGTTAGATCATTTCGGAATAAAAACCCCCCATAAATATACATTTATACATTATTTATATAATACTCACACGCGAGTAATATAATAATGCACATTATTCATAAAATAATAAATATTTTTATTAAAAAAAGATAATTTGAGTAACGTTACAACCGCGTTTGTTTGTGCCAATAAGTATTTTCAAAATTTTTATTTACATTCAGTTTAATGGACGCAGTTTTAATCTTATGTAAACTACACAACTGAAAATATGAAAACAGCAGCATCAATCTATTTCGATCTCATGCGCGAAAAAATAAATTGTTTCTCAGAATCTGAGATTATTTTTAACTCAAATGGAAGGAAATAAAGGAGGTACACATCTACGTCTTTACATTTTTACCTTACTGCGAGATCCTGAGGATGTTGGTCTCTAAACATCCATATTTTTCATTTAAAAATTAATTTAAGCAAGACCTGTAGTTCAAAGTGGATTGTGAACCACTACAAATATCCTTAACCAAGATGGGATTCGAATTCACGAGCTCTTGCATCGAAGAACTGATGATCCAGTACCGTAAATATTTTTTTATTCTCCTAGCAATTTAGCAGAGATGAAAGTTTTAAAAATGAGTAAAAAATGTTTATGTTCTTGAAGAGAACAAAAGTCCGAAACTGTGCGGATCACAAAATAAATAACTACACAATAAGTTCAAATCACTGTTAATTACGATTTAAATTAATTTCTGAAGCTGATAATAACATATAAAAATGAAGCATAGTTTATACAATGATGGGAACATTTGTGCTTTACAAAAGGAAACTAATAAAATAAATTAAAAATACACGTAGAAATTTTTTGTGGGTGTGTTTCATACTTAAATTTAGTAACAATTATTACATAACATACAATGAATCAAAATATTAAAATATTAATTTAATTAAAATATAGTTGTTCCGAACGGCACAAAAAGTAGCTCACATAAGTGATGATACACCATTAGATATGCAACAAAAATCATCTGACATAAGCAATAAAAATATTTTTTGGGTGTTTTATTTTTACTCAAAAGCAATTGGCAATCATTTTTAAAATCGACTGCAGCATTCGTCTGCAGATTGTTTTGGAATTTTTGTGTTTTTTAACTGAGTGCAGCCATGAATGCTAAACGAAAACAAACTTTGCCTGAAATTCGAAAATTAGTTATTCATTTGCATATTAAAAGTGGAAAATCTATTGGAGAAACTGGTGAAACAGTTAACTTGAGTCATTCAACAGTTTTCAATATCATTAAACGATATAAAAAGAATCATATGATTCAGAATAAAAGAAGACATGGGCCGACCATCAAAGCTATCCAATGGAATAAAGCGAATTGTCGTTCGAATTATCAAAAAAATCCAAGAATGAGTACTCCTAAAGTTTCTGCTGATTTACAAGCATTATATGGAGTACTTGTTAATCCTGAGACTATTAGAAGAGTAATTCGATCTGCTGGATATCATGGAAGAGTAACCAGGA
Organism: Latrodectus hesperus; assembly: GCA_037975125.1. NCBI lineage: Eukaryota > Metazoa > Arthropoda > Arachnida > Araneae > Theridiidae > Latrodectus > Latrodectus hesperus. The sequence goes on from JAJQOW010000135.1 coordinate 144,243, forward strand.
AAAAATTCTTCGTAAGAGAAAAGAATAGAAAAATCAGGCTTTCACAAAATCCAACATAAATAAAAATTCTGATTACTGGAATAAAGTTATATTTGCTGATGAGAGTAAATTTAATATATTTAGTTCTGACGCTGGAGAATCTTGGTGTGGAGAAAAGCGAGGTAAGAATTTCGTAAACAGAATTTGGTGCCAACAGTAAAACATGGTGGAGGAGGAGTTATGGTATGGGGGTGTATGTCATTCGCTGGAGTTGGTAATCTTGTTTTTATTGACAGTAAAATGAATCAGTACAAGTATTTTGACATTCTAAAGCAAAATTTAAAATCTTCAGCACGAAAATGGAACCTTCAAAACGATTTTGAATTCTACCAGGACAGTGACCACAAGCAATCTGCTTTGAATTTTAGACTCTGGTTGTATAACTCTCCTGAAATTATAAAAACCACCACAATTTCCAGACTTAAATCCCATAGAGAATATTTGGCAAGAATTGGAATCAAATATTCGCAAACACACCCTTTCTTCAAAACAACAATTAAAAACGGTGCTTCAAGAAGAATGGGGTAAAATCACTCCAGAAATCACAACAAAATTATTCAAATCCATCCCAAGGAGATTAAATCATGTTTTAAGAGTAAAAAGAAATCCAACAAAGTATTAAAGCCTTTTAAAAAGTAAAATTTTGGATAAATATTTGGTGGAAAAGTAAGTGTCCCATCACTTATGTGAGCTTTTTTTGCTCCGTTCTAAGCATTTTTATTTAATTAATACTTTAATATTTTGACAAAATGTATGTTATGTAATAATTGTTACTAAATTTAAGTATGAAACACACACACAAATAATTTTACATGTATTTTTATTTAATTTTATTACCGTTTCCTTTTGTAAAGCACAAATGTCTCATCACTTTTGTGAGACACTTTATTTCAAGTTAGGCTAAATGCCAACATCCAAGATTATGATTCACTTTACTCCAAGTATCAGTCTTATTTACATCCGGAAAATTTTTCATTTACATATAGACTCAATATATAAACACGTACACTTAATAAAAGAAATCAAATTCTAAAATCAGATTTGAAAATAATGAAATAATTCTTAAGATCAGTTAGAAAGAAAGAAAATATATTTTTAAAACTTACTAATATTTGTTCAAATTAAATGCGACATTATAATTTTTTTCAATTAAGCAATTGAAAACTATGATGAAAGAAGAAAAGTTTTAATTAAAAATTAAAGTTTTCACTAAATTATTTCTGTTATCAGCATTCGCGCTTCTAGACAAGTACAAATGCACCAATCACAGAGCAGGCGGCTGCAAAGAACTCAGTGTAGCTGTTTCTTCTGGAGGGGAAGGAAACGTTTCTCTCCCCTTCATAGAGAATCTGGTTTTAAAACAATGCGCAAGAGGTCTTAATTTAAATATCGATATACTATTTTCTCTTTTTTAGGGAATATAGAAAGTACTGATAATTATTATAATATTTTTGGTTTTGTTCTTGATATAAACAAAATACGAAAAATTCGTTTTTCTTTACTTCTAAATGAATTATTTAATAACTTGTTGGAGTTTAAGTTATGGTAACGTTTTGTTTGTTATAAATTTTTATGTAGAAAATTAAAAAGTTAGTAACCAACTAGTTAGTTAAAAAAGTTAGCTTTTACAATTTCCTCTATCAAAAACGTTTTATTACTTAATTTTATTTAACATTTCATTACTTTTAACAGCGAATTTTCTGTATACTGAATGGTAATAACTGCAATATATTTCAGTAACTTTTACAATAATTTTTAAATAATTTTCACAAAACATCTCAGACTGGAAATAAAAAAAAACTTTAAAAAAATAACTGAATATATCAAGGAAAAGAAGTTACGTACAAATACATAGGTATGCCCCAAAAAACACAGAAAAATAACTCAGTTAAATTTTTTTAGCGTATAATTTCCTTAGGATATCAATATTTACTTGTGACATTTAGTTACTTGATACCAATTTTTTTTTTAAAAAAAATGTAAAGTTATGAAACTTTTAATCTAACTTTAATTAACAGTTGGAACAAATGCTTTCGAACAATATACAGCTTATAAGGAAATTTAAGTATTTTCGTTAAAAAGTTCTTTTTAATGTTTACAAACAAACGGGAAAATTTTGTGTCTTAAAAATTCATATTTTTCTGTAAATTTCAATTATCACTTTTGAAGAGAGTACCATTTCTTAATTTTCCATCTTTTAAGTTTCATTCACTTTGTAATTTCATAATACCATTCATACAGAAACTAATACTCATATTGAAAAGATAAATGCAAATATTTGTAAACAAGAAAATAATAAGTATAAGAAGTGTTAACAGTTAAGAAATTGATAAATATTTATAATAATTTCATTACACTCACAAAAGTAATAATTTCATTACATTCATTAGGTTAATACAATAATTACAATACTTTAGACTATTAAATAAAAATGTTCAAAGATTCTTGAGCATTAACTTTTTGAAATTGATTCTTGAACTTGAAGGAAATATATGCGATCGAAAATACGACATGAAATAAAAAAAGTTAAAAGCATATATTACCTCGATTAGCAATGAGCTCGTAGAATCATTCTCAAATGTATAGCAATGATCTCCATGCAGAACAATTATTAGAAAAGGATTATTAAATGTATTATTCTGGGTCCTATATTTTTGAGGAAAAGTATGATACAACGAAACTTGACAGCTCAGCAGCAGAAATAATCCAAAGCACTTAAGCAGCTGCTGTTTTCCCCAAAGAGAATTCATAAATAGAGAGATGAGGCATACATCATAAGTGCGCAAAAACTGAACACCACACAGACAAATGTGTAAAAACAATCGACTGTATTTATGAAACAGAAACAAAGATCTTCCGCTAATCAACAGGGGTATAGCTAGAAATTATTTTTTATTTAACATTCATAAGGTTTGTTTTTAATTAACAATGGTGCTTTTTCCCCCACAGAAATCTTATCACCTACGGAATCTTGTGAGTTCTTAGAATTTTAAATATTCTAATACAATAATAAACACGTATGATTTTCCGCTGGGTCAAGTATAGAACCCACTAACTCCTATCATATAATAATGCTTTTCCCCACCAAAACGTCATCTACAATTTATTCACTTCAGTTTAAAAAGGAAAAAGGTAACTAAAATTTTTTCATTATACTTCAGAAATTCAAAATTGTAAAAAATGGTAGCTATGCATCGTAAGGAATAAAAACTAATAAATCTCATAGAAGGCCATCTTTATAGATATACAGGGTGATCTTTTTTAAAGTGACAGTGTTTGGAGCGCTCTGTAGCGCGATCTAATAGCCGGAATGGCACCAAACTTGATATTCAGACAAATCAAGACACGGGGAAAATGATTCCGTGAACAAAAATTTTAGTTACAAAAATCACCACTAGGTCATTTTGTGGCGCTTTACAATGTATAAAGTGTGAGAAAACAGAAATACTGACACATACAATCGTACAATTAAATTATTAATGTTTATTTACTACATTAACTTCCCCGGTGAGGAATTAGACCATATTAAATGTGAGCACCGTTCTCAGAAGTAGTACATATCACGTTCACAGCCGTAAGTAACATATCACGAGGGCGCTCCGTGGCTGAGTGGTTAAAGCATCACTCTGCTAATCGCTTGAGAGCGCAGGAGTGTGGGTTCGATTCCCACCGTGGCTCTGGGTGTTTTCTTCGTTATTTTCTGTGGTTGTACATCTGTCATTGTGCTATTTGTCCTATTATCGACGAAGACTTACAAGCGGATCTCAAGAACTAATCATACAAGTCTGAATATATGTAATGTAATAAATAAACATATCACGAAGAATATTCTGCACTGTCTTTGCTATGTTGCCGTTTAGAATAGACGCATTTGATATTCCATTAACAGAAACGCATGTTCCGGTAACGTGAGAGGCATAGTCACTGGAGCTCGTTTACTTCAGCCGAGATTATTTGTCAGAGCTGTCTACTATTTGCTTTTATGGCCCCTATTGTAGGCCCTGTCATCGCACTGCATTTTACTTTGATATCTGTGTTTTATGCTAATTCTCGTTATTGTAAACTACAGCAGCGCCACACAATGTCCTATCGGTGACTTTTGTACTAAAACTTTTTTTATGAATTTTTTTCCCATGTCTTGATGAGTCTAAACATCAAGTTTGGTGTCATTTCGTCTATTAGATCGCGCTACAGGACGCTCCAAACACTGTCACTTTAAAAAAGATCACCCTGTTCATTAAAAAGATATAAATTTAATACCATTTAAAAGTTTATGGCCCTATGATCGTATCTAGGATCAAAAGAAAGTATTCGTAACATTAAATACGGTAAACTAAATCAAATTATTTTGGTTTCTTTGTCGCTCAAAAGTCATTTTTGTACCCGGAGTCATATAAGACACAACAGTTTAAAATTTATTCTGGATCCCCATTACCATCCATGCGATTCGAACACACGAACTGTTGAACTAAAGACCAGAGCAGAAATCGTCCGGCTGCCAGTTCAGAATACACCAAACCAGACATCACCTCATAACTGGTGTTTATTGTATTTTTTCAGTCCGTACATACAGGTATATATCTATTTAAAATCAAATATTTTAATATCAATTATTTTTTAAATATCACTATTAAATACTGTAATTGAAATTTGCCTATCGTATATAAATTTATGCATATACTGGATGGCATACAAATTCACGAAATTTGAGGAAGAAAATAGCTTACCTAAAGGATGTTCATGAAATTTATAATAATAAATGATTAACTGTCTTAAAGATTCTAAAAAATTCTGTCAGGAAAGTAAAATGAGGAAAAAACTTCAACTATCTTTCGAGAAGCATATTTAATGTCCACGCTTAAAATATGAAAAATAAAAGTACGAAATTAAACAAAGGATATATAATTATTTTGTTGTTTCATTCATATAAAGGGTAATCGGACAATTAAGATTATTTTATTGAAATGCACGATATAACGAGAATACGTTGCGTATAACATCCGTAAAACACAGGTAGCGATCAAAAATCTTCATTCCGCTTGGTTCACAGAATGTACAGCATTCTTCGGAATAGAAGACTCCCAGTTCAAATCCGACCCAGTTTATTTCCCTATTTACGAAGAATTTTGCTTACGAGTTACTGAATAAAATACACTCTCGTGTGCAAAAATTTGAAGAAAAAATCGGCAGGGACATACAGACTCCGAATAAAAATTATTATCCAAGATGGACGGACACATAAGATTCAGCCCCACCACAAAATGAAGGCTTAAATACTGACCATACAGCTGGCTGAATGGAAGGTGGGTGTTGCGTTTTAATCTTTTATACACACGTTTTGGTTCAAGTACTCATTAGCATCATAATTCTGAAAGGTTTTGCGCGTTGATACGCAGTAGCATTTCAAATTTGTCTTTCCATTGTAGATTTTTACACACTATGATCAGTTATACTGGAAGTTTTGTTCCACCAGCTTGTCGTTCAACATTGATTGATTTTTTTTTTTTTTTTTTTGCTAATTACGCCAAGAACAGTTTAAAATGGATACCGAGTTTCTGAAAACATTCAAGGGTCGAACTCACAAACATTTAAACCGCAAGTCATTGTTAATTATATTTAAAAAATATATTTATTACTCTTTCCTGCTCTTTCCTTCAGCATTCAATAGACGCGTGAAAAAATAATTTTTATGGAGCTTTCGTTTTTCAATAAATGTCAATGGTCTACCTATTTAACATCGAAAGCCCAAAAACGAAATGTAAGTTCATTTGTCGATTAATGTACAGGTTTCGCGTTCTTTTAAAACGTAATATTTAAAAATCGAAAAATATACAAAAAGTGAAAAGCTACGGTAATCATTACAATAGAAATTTTCACAATTCAAAATATTACAAATGAAAGATTGAGTACTTTGTAGGTCATATAGTACTTCATAGATTTCGATATGAAGGTAGTTATAAACTAACATAATTTAAAAACATTTTAATTGGATTTCTTTGAAGATTATAATTTTATTTAAAATGATATGAAAATTCTTTCTCTCATAAGTACAAAATATATTTGTCATCATTAAAGATATAAAAGAACATTTTTAAATTAATTATAGCACTTTTCAGTTAAATCTGTTATGCAATCAATATAGCAATCAACCATTCTAGCAAGTGTGAACTGTCACATAATTTATTTTGTATAAACTTTAATTTTGAATCATAAGTTTGGGACATAAGGGATCGTAATGTAACGAGTTAATGTTTACTGAAAATTGGTTAGTTAAATTCAACTAATGTTTACCGAAGTTTAGTTAGTGAAACATCGCCAATAGCCGTTACCTAGAATTACATATCAAAAAATTTAGTTCGTTTAGATACAGTAGGCAAAAAATTTATTTGTACAACACTTTTTCTTAAAGTTTAGAAACACATAAGCAGCTATTTTATTCCTTGTGATGCGAGAGCGTGAGTTTATTTTTTATTTCTAAGTAAACGTAAGAAATATTTTGAATTGAAAATAAAATCTAAATCTTACAAGCTTGGAAAATTTCTTGCAAAAAGTATATTTATATACTTATATCTCCAGTAAGTATTACTATCATTTCATGTAATTTTTCACGTGATAGTTAATTTTTTGGATAGTTTGTATTTTTTAAACACATTAAATCTTATCTTTTTTAATAGTGAAGATCACTCGCAGAGAAAATTTGAGAAATGACCACGAAATTAAAAGTCAGTTTAGACAGGAGAACTCATATTGTTAGCCTTAATAAAAGTGGAAAATCTTATCGCGAAATTCAAAAGATCCAAACAACTATTCTTACCTTTACAACTATTGCATCGTATTGCATTGATTGCATCGTAAGAAAATATAAAAGTACTGGACGCGTTGATAATGAACTCAGGCCAGGTGGCCCGAGTAAATTAACTTCAAGAAATAAACGAAGTATTTTTAGAGCAGTTATTAGAAAACCACAAATTTCTGCTCAGAAAATTTCAGATGACCTTCTCGCATCTTCTAACATAAGAGTGACCGCTCAAACAATAAGAAATGTATTACATAGAGCTGGTTTAAAGAGCAGAACTCCGAGAAAAAAAAATGACCTCTAAAGTTAATAGAAAAAAGCGTCTAGAATTTTCTATCACATACAAAAACAATCCGATGGAATCCTGAAAAAAGGTTATTTTTTAAATGAGAGTAAGTTTGAAATTGTTTCACCCCCTAGTATCCAAAAATCCTGGCGAAAAAATAAAACAGCCCTTGATAGTAAAAATGTACTTCAGACCCTGAAACTTGGTGGTGGAAATGTGCTGTGTAGCTCATGGCGGGGTTAGAAAATTACACCTTATTGACACAAAAATGATAGCTTTAGGTTACATTGACGTGTTACGGCATAACTTATTAGATAGTGCTAGAAAATTGAGTATCGGTGACACTTTCTTATTTCAACAAGATAACGATCCAAAACATACTGCGATAGTTACTAAAAGATGGTTGCTTTATAATGCGCCAAGATGCCTTGAAATTCCACCACAATCCCTGGATATAAATCCAATTGAAAATTTGTGGATGCTATTGGATGCTCAAGTTCGAAAAAATATTACAAGTAAAAATAGTATGAAAGAAGTACTCATGGAAGCTTGGAAAGAAAAAGATCAAGAACCACAAAAAAATTAATAGAATCAATGCCAAGACGTCTTGCAGCAATTGTAAAAGCCAATGGAATAGATACAAAGTATTAAATTTTTATAAAATAATTATAATTATGTTTAACATTTGTCACGAAATAAGTGTACAAATACTCTTTTTGTATTGTTTTTATAAAGATTTATTCATTAATCAACCGAACTTTATGTGGTTATTTATTTCTTGATATTTTATTATTATTTTACCTCACTAGAATATATATCTGCAATTTAAACTCAGTTACCTTATTTTATTTTACTATAAAATTCCAAAATTGAAGTGTACAAATAAACATTTTGTCAACTGTAAGCGTGTTCTTATACCTTAAGATTACACTATGAACCAACCTGACTAAATTAGGCTTACAGTCATAATTTTTTTATAAATTGTTTTTAGATACCCAAAAATTGCCTTTGCAAATAAACACCATTTGCTTATGGAATAAAATTGGAATGAAAAAATAATAGTCAAACAGTAAAGATCTGCAAACTGCTACTTTATCCAATTTTTTAAATTTTAAACAACACAAGATTGAAAACTTAATTGTAGTTTCTTTTGTATAAACTTATATTAAGTTTATACAAAATAAATTATTAAAATAAGAAATATAAACACAGATAAATTATAATCAATATTTCATTCGATATCCTCGCATTTTTAACCACACGAATGTTAAATTTATTAGTTAAATAGAATTAAATTAGTAATTTTTACGAATTCAAATATACAGAGTTTAAATTTATCAAATAACGTTATTATGAAAGTAAAGACTTTCATTTCAAATGATATTTGGAATTGGTACCTTTTGCTCTTTTTTTTTTTAACATAAAATACAGTTAATATTACATTTAGAAATGCAATTCTGAATTGAAGCAATCACGAAATCCAATTTTAAGTAAAGCAATTAATTATTGCTGCGATCCTTTTTTATTTTATATATTTTCACTCGTGGATACTAATCGAATAAAAAAATTTATACTGATTTCAAAAATGAAATTAAACACATTATAAATTATGACATACTGAAATGACATGAGAATACATTAATAATTCATTAATAAAGAAAGAAGTTATAATTGTCTACCCTGTACAAAGCTCTCTCTTCAAAATATTGCATATTTCGAAGAACAAAACTTGATTGCAATTTTAATGAAAACAATATATTTATATACATAATAGAGTGTTAGAATGCATTCATTTTTTACTTTAATGATAAAAACGCCTTTAAATTTGTCATTCTATAAGTGAATTTAGTAAACTGTTGCTGTATTTAATATCATATATACATTTTACAATTCTGTCTGAACAGCAAAATACTTAGCTGAATACTTCGTATTTTTAAGGTAAATGTTAAGGTATTATTCAAACAATAAATTACTTTTGGAAATTAAATTGCTTTAAGCCAGTACTTAAATACTCTTTTACCTTAATACACATCAGAGTGAATATATAAGAGAAAAATATAATTTATAAATAATAGGTATTTAATATACAATAATATAATATACAATGAATCAAAAATACCTATCACTAATTTATTTATTGCTTTAAAATTAAATGGCTGTAACTTTAACAGCGATAAAAAAAATGTATTTTATAAAATTGTACTCATATACGAAATTTTTCATTTTTTTTACTCGTATAAGTTCATTATTGAGGCTGATTTATATGCAAAAGTTGTTACGTGAATTTATTCACATTCAAATATCTCAGATACATTATTTTGTAGATTTCTTAGAATAATACATTTAAAATTAACTTTTCCTATAGTTTTTTTAAATAATATTTTAAAATTATATATATGTTAAAAGATAAATTGACAGAAAACAGTACTGTGCACTATGAAAAATTATTTTTCACAAAACCAAACTAAGGCGGAAAATTTAAATTTTTAGATGAATTCAAACATTTTAATTCTTGTAAGCAAACATTAATAATTTATTTAATGTTTATTGTATAAAATATTAACAAATCAAAAATGAATATGTACATGCGCGTGTAATTACAAACGGGAACATAATATATACGAGATGTATATTATACTCGGGAACACAATTCTTTTCCTCTAATTTTACTGTTACTGTTGTTTTGTTTTAAACATTTTACTGTAGATAGCCATTTAATCAAACTAATTTTGGTTGAAAAAGTTCAACAATGAGAAATCTCTAAGAAATGAGTTTAGGTAAAAAGAAAATATCATTTATGATCAAACGTATTGATAAGTTTTAAAATAAAATTTTCATTTTAAGTACAATGCTTACGTTTTCACCATTCATTTTTATATCAAACGGGAATCCACAAAGTACGATCATAAAGCATCACAATTGGAAGTTTTCAATATAAAAAGAATCCACACAAGCTTTTTAAAGTGTTTTCCCCGTTATTTTGTTTGATTACAATCTCACAAGTTTGCCACAATGGCAGGGTTACCAGAGAAAGCAGAATGAAGCTTTACAAAACTCATTGCACACATTGATTCTTGGCGCCAATATAATGTCATCCTTTTAACAGTGAACTAGACACGCGCGCACTAGACAATTTTTATTTTTTTCATTTGTTTTCTTATGAGTATTCAAAAGGATATTTTGCTCCCAATTTCTTTGCAAAGGCATAAATTATTTCTTTTTCTCGTATTTTATTACGGGTATTTATAGATAACAAAGTTAAAAAATAATAACATTTTGAATCCTTGAGCTAAAAATTATAATAAGTTTGTTTTTCTTCCTTAATATTTCATTTCATTTTATTTATTTATTTTTTTTTTTGCTCATTTTATATAAGCAAGCTTCTTATTCTGCAGATAGATTCACCATCATATCGATGAAATTGATCATCACATCGATAATCAATATATGAAAACTTCCCGCATACAGCTTGAAATATTATGATTTAAGTCTTTCCGATTCATATTTCATTTATTTACCATTTAATTTTGTTAAGAAATTAATATAAAATATCACAAATAGATAAAAAGTAATATTTTTTAAAATATCACATTTTTTAAATTTTACAATTTTTGAAATATAATATAAATTACTCTAGAATATCAGAAACCAAATACTAAATATTTAAAAAATTTGTTTGTTTTCGTTTTTAAAAATGCAACATAAATGATTTTATCTGTTATCCATGACTCAGTGAAGAAAAATTTGTAAAATAAAGTTTAACATGGCTTCTATTCTTTGTGATTATTTCTTTTTCGCTCAACGATCATTTTCTGCACACGAGGGCTAATTAGACAGAGACCTACGGTTTAAAGTGGATTACGAACCACTACAGAGATCCATGACCAAGGTGAGATTCGAACCCAGGAAATGTTGAACCGAAGGCAAGAGCGCTAACCATTCGGCTGCCAGCTCGGCTGTGATTATTTCTAATCATTATTCATGTGGATGTAACTTAAACATCGTAAATAAATAACAAATACAAATTACAGTTTTCTACATTCTTGGTATTATTCTACAAGTAACTAATAACAGCATTTTTGGAACATTATTTTTAGAAATGAAATATATTTTTAAAGCGTATCAAAAATAAAATAAATTTCCTTTACGATCAAACAATTATGTTATAAAATGTTATGGTATACAATTTAAAATTACGATTTATTCATGTTTTGCTGGAATAAACTGGTTTTCGATTTTATATTTATCATTTATTAGAACACATAGAATCGATTATGTTTTAGAGCTGCAAAATATTTCTTTTAAATTTTGAAATCAATGAACTCCCAATTATTAGAAATCTCCGAACAGAGGTTTGGGAATACTCAAAAATGTTTGAAGAAAATTACAGGAAATGTCTCAAAAAATGAAAAGAAAATTTAAAACACGGAACATTTAGAACAAAAAAAGTATTGAAACGGAGAATAGCTCTTATTAATGCGTATTTAATGAATGATAAGAATACATTTTCTGGGTATTTCACAGAACAAGATTCAATGAACATCGCTTCAAAAAAGCAAAAAACTATTGTTACTTTTATTGTAGATTTGAGATATAAAAAAAATTTTTTTTTGGATAATGAGCCGCATTTACGAGTTTGTAGAGTAAAATCAAAATTGATTAGTTGGTTGATTATAATTAAAATTGGTTGGTTGAATTAGTTGACAAGATTTAGTTGACTGAAAATTGGTTGGTTGATCAGGAGTTTCGGTGCAAGAACCATTGCTGTACAGTCTTTTACCATTAAAATTATGGTATTTTATTTAACATACTTAACTGTATTTTTAAAAATATAGAAATCGAAACAAACTGACTTTTAGATAATTTTATGTTTTGGTAGCGGCTTGGAATTTTGATTTTTTTAAAATGTTAATCATCGTAAAATACAGGGAAAATGATCTGTAAGAGCACAATTATTTGAGCAATTTTAATATAACACATGGGGTTAAAGTCCGAAAATAAAAGAAGTTTGAGTGCAACATGTATGTTTTATGCAGAATATTCTTGACCATTATTGGTCATTGATTTCCTGAGAGTGTGCAATGTCACAGACTCGGTCTAGCGCTGCTAGACAACAGGGATCAGCAACAACAATAACAACAGAATATTCTTAAAACTTTTCTTGGTTTATGCAGTGAAGTTTTATTTACAAGGTGTTTGTGAAACATTAACATCAAATTTGTAGTTATTTTATGAATCTCATTAACTTACCAAGGAGTAAAAATGATTTTCGTGATGACTAGTTTTGAAACCTTTACGGTCAGAAGGATGGCTGCTAGCTAGAATATAAAATATTACTATAATTAAAAGCATTGTCTCAGCGTAGTCTTTACCGTCAAAGAACACATAACTAGCGATATTCTGTTAAAGTAAATAATGTCATTATTCGTAAGCAGTTTAATTAGTAGAAGATTTAAAAATGGATTGACTCAAAATATTATTTAAAGAAAATACCACTTACAAATGCAACTTTTCCAATTTAAATAGAAAATATGTTTTGTAAGTTTGTGTTTTAAGGATATTTAATGTCGTTACAATTGCAGAACTTTTTAGCAGTAAAATCGGAATTAAATTCATAGGATATTTGGGAAAATGATGCGCACTGAAAATAAGCTGCTGAAGCAACATTTGACTAGTTTTTCAACCATCTTCCAAGCTTCGAAAGTAGGCATTATTTCTGTCTGTTTCATTCAAATGCTGCAAAATTATTGAATTAATGTATTTTATTTATTGTCGTCAAATAAACTGAGGATGAAAATACGTGATTTATCTTAACGTTGGAGAGAAAAAATCTGATATGAATGCCATGTTGTAACCGAATATATTTTCGTTAGTCAGATGATCTTTCATTTTCAATCAAAATATAAATGGATATGATAACGGTCACAAAAACTAGGCAGCATATGAAGTTAACAATAAAGTTGTGTAATGGATAAATTGGGAGTTATTTAATTTTAAAATAATAATCAAATCAGGGTTTATTATTTCCAATGAGGATTCTTACTGTAGGACAAGTAAATTTTAAATTGGGAAAACCACGACCAATATTTGGAAAAAAGAAAAGTAGTAGCCAGTACACGATCACGTAATTACTAATGTATCTTGAGGGCATATTCATTTAGAAATGATAACTTAAGGCCACAAATTAACTGGGCACATTTTTCGTTTAATTATTATTAAAACATGTTTCTACCCGTGGGTTGATACACAACCAGTGCATTTACACTTCTATCTTGCACACAAATAAACTATTTATTATTTGATAATAGATAATTGTGTTAGTAAGAATGTAATTCATGAATCATTTAAAATTATATTACATTGTTTTCTTGTCAAGGATATGTAAGTCTCTATTATAACAATAACTACTACAAATTTTTTATTTCTTTTGTGTTAAAGTTTTAATCGTTACCACTTTGTCTTGGTAAAATTGTTATTAAGAAGCATTATTGAAGACGCAGGTTTTTATTATTACAGGAACAATTTTTGTGAGTGAAGATCAACCATGGCATCTGTAGCACTCTGCTTGATAGGAGAGCTCAACCAATAAAAAAGCTTCGAGGAACCAGTACACTGCACCCTCAGATGGGTAGAGTGTACTGGTCACTCATTCGTTGAGAATATTGGAGCTAGATGACATCAGCGGTTTTATTTGATAATATATGCACATTTTTGAATTCCACAACAGGGGTGGTGTAACTCAAACATGTTAAAAGGGGCTACATATACAATAAAAACGAATATATATATATATATATATATATATATATATATATATATATATATATATATATATATATATATATATATATATATATATATATGGCGAATTATTCAAGAGATAGACAAACTAAAAAAGATCCTATGTCTTCACTCAATAAAACATGGCGCCTGTAATTTGGCCACTTTGTAAGAATAAATTATTAAAACTATTGATTGTAAAAATCGCTATAAGAATTGTTCTGCATAATTAACTAACATTATTAAGAAATTTTACAATGAAAAGTATTATAGCAGTAAATATCTAATTTGGAACTTTGAAACATTGAATTCAAACTGTTGAATACCATCGAGAAATTAACTGGTATCCACCCATCTAATGGATGGGGGAATCCAATTGAGGGGTACAAAGAAAATAATTGCAATTTGGAAAAAAAGAAAATCCCAAAGGATTTTAATGTGTGTTTAATATCAATTTTATAAAACTACATCAGTCCATTTACGAATAAATTGTGGCCAGTTAAATATTTTCCATTGATAAATGTAACGTTACCAGACATGATGCCGATGATGTATTTTTCAGATTACGTGTTGAATAAGATGAGTGAGAGGTTTTGATTAAAAAAGATCAAGACCTCTCACATGAAAAGACTCCTGCAAAAACAAGCGGAAGTTCGCTAGGAGAAGAGATAAAGGTAATTATGACGTACCTTCCGGTTTATTAGAGGGCATCCTTGTGCATTTTCAGGCCTTTCGGATCTCTTTGGCATTAAATGACAACCTTGTTTATCGAGTTCTCTTATTGCAAACTGCCGTTGCAAGATTCGGAGCTCACATGTTGTCTAACTATGAAGTCTTTATTTATTTTATTTTTTTTAAGAAATTACAAGAATTCATTTAAGCTTTCAGAATAACTTTCAAAAAATATGTGTAGAAATCTGTACTTCTTAGGACATCGTTATTTTTATAAACTTAACCGAGAGCACCATTTCTTCCGAAATGAATGATTTCGTCAAATAAGAAGTTACTCATTAACTGTATTTTCTTCAATCGGCCGCTTTTCTACTTGTGATCGGCCTAAGAAGGGCAGGTTGGCCCCTAAGGAAAATCGCAGCTGACAGACAACTGGACGCATCTCAGTGCAACAGCTGTGGTGACAATGGTTGGAACAAGGAATTGGGGAACGTTTGCGGGGTGCTGGTGCAACCAAAGTGACGTCATCATGCGTGGATAAATGTGGCTGACGGGAGGTGAAGGCGGCCACGCAAGACACGTCTACCGAAATTCTGCAGCATGTGCAAGAACCCTGGATGTCCCATATCGAGCAGAACCATTTGCCATTGGTTGGTTGCTAGTGGCCTGTGCTCATGGCAGCCGTTAAGAAGACTGCCATTGACCCCACAACATGGACGGCAACTTCTTGAATGGTGCAGGGTTAGAGCGATGTGGACGACGGAGTGGCACAGGATCGTCTTTTCAAATGAGTCAAGCTTCTGTTTCTTCAGTGATAGTCACCGTGTAAGTGTGGCGCCCGTGTGGAGACTGGTCCAATACTGCAGCGATTGCGGAACACCCCACCACGTGATAATGCGTCATCATAATTTGGACCACCATTGCGTAAGATTCCAGGTCACCTCTAGTTCGTATACTCGGAACTATGACAACACAACGTTACATGGAGGATGTGTTGTGGCAGCATGGCACTCCCCTACTTTCAGAGGTTGGTCAATGCCATATATGAGGATAACGCACGACCGCACATTGCTTGCATCAGCCAACATGCCCTGCAAGGTGTACAGCTGCTTCCCTGGCCACCGTGCCCGCAAGAATTCTGACCAGTCGAACACGTTTGGGATATGATTGAATGCCGTTTGCTGTCCTTGCCACTGCCTCTTCAGAAGACACACTTGGCAAAAGATTGACAGAAAATCGAGAGCCGTTCCTCAGGGCAATATTTGTACTCTCACTTGCTCTATGCCTAAACGAGTTGCTACGTGTATCGCCATCCACTGTGATTCTACAATCTATCGACCCGACCCTGTTCTCTCTCTGTTTTATGCATATCATTTAGAAATGCAGATTACTTATAGTTCGCTGCTGTCTATCTCTGTTTGCTAAGTTTCGTCATTTTCTGACAAATCGTTCATGGTGCTGAATTTTCAATGTTGGGCATTGAAGTAAATAATCACCAATTTCTGTTTAAAGAAGTCTTAACAATCTTCAAATAAGTGATTTACAGAAATAATCGATAGTAAAAAATATATATAAAGTTATAATACTAAGGAATTTAAGCAATAAAATAAATTTCAAATGAAAAGAGTACATTTAAAGTAATAATTTTGTGTCTATATCTCTTGTTTGATGTTTCACATCTATAATTCAATAAGTGTAACATCAAGTTTAGACTCAACATTGGTATTAACCTGTTAATACAACATACAACTTAACATCTTAATTCAACTTACAACATGAAACTAAGTTTATAATTTTAGTTTGAATGTAAACTGTATACATTAATATTTGTTGTCGAGTTGTTATGATAGTATATTTGATCAACAAAATGCTGGAAAACCAAATTTCGATGAAAATTTAACAATAATCTTTTAGTTATAGACATAATTTATCATAAATTTACATGTTTTTTAAAGACATACACAGACCAATAAATTTGCAACTACAAGATTTCTTTTCTTAGAAATGATCTTTTTTGCCTCTGAGTGTGAACCAATCCATAGTTATAGCCATGGAGAATAACCTCAGAATCTGAATAAGATGTTTTCGAATAAAATTAGTTTGGTTAATTTTGAATCGACACCATATAGATTTTGAAGTTTTTTTGGGGGAAACAAATCAGTATATAGTCTCTGTGAATACTTGTTTGATAATATATTTTCTTTCCAAAGAGAATTCTAATTGCAGCTTGATTTTTTCAAAGCAAGCTTCTTAAAGAATTTATCATTGCATGATAAAGAACTGTGTATACACAATAAAGAATTTCATTTAAAAACTTCTAAGTATCTATATATTATTCTGAGTTTCTCTTAGAAAAATTATTTAATCTCTTTATTAATACAATTTAACAAATAATTTCACTACAAAATTTCCAATGCAGATAAATAATTATAAAGTATAATATTTTTATATGAAATTCTCTTATAAAGATAGACATTCATGTTTGTACATTATTTGTATATTGCATATTAAAGTTTTTCTAATTATTTATGCTCCAAAAGAATCATTTTGTAGAAATATCACAATGCTTTGTCCTATTAAATATGTTAAATAGAAAAACTTTCTGTAACGGTATCTTTACCAGTAATCAATCCAAAAATTATAACATATTTCAGAAAAGTATACAGATGATAAGTAATGCAATGATAAAATAATGAAC
Source organism: Latrodectus hesperus (assembly GCA_037975125.1). NCBI lineage: Eukaryota > Metazoa > Arthropoda > Arachnida > Araneae > Theridiidae > Latrodectus > Latrodectus hesperus. Next base: position 161,514 of record JAJQOW010000135.1, read on the forward strand.
AACTTTCCCTGATTATATTCTAAGTTGACTGTTTCTTATCTGAGACATCAAAATAGTTGGTGTCGTGCTCTACATTTGAAATAACTGATTTAACAAGTCTCACTTCAATCCACCATTTTTCCTGTCAATAATGTAAAGTAATTTTCTATTTATTTATTTATTGCATTACATACATTCAGACTTGTATGCTTGATTCTTGAGATCCACTTGTAAGTCTTCGTTGATAATAGGACAAATAGCACAATGACAGATGTACAACCACAGAAGATAAAGAAGAAAACACCCAGGGCCACGGTGGGAATCGAACCCACACTCCTACGCCCTCAAGCGATTAGCGGAGTGATGCTTTGACCACTCAGCCTCGGAGCGCCCAATTTTTTATTCTAATCATCTTACAATAAGTAAACAAGCTATTGCCTTCCAATCAGTTCAAATTGTCAATCAAATTAATATCCAACAGATATCTAATAGCCTTTCCACTTAATATTTCATTTTTAATCAAAACAACCTCTTTATAGAAAAAATAAGTCTTTTAAAAATATTTTTTCTGTTCTCTGTATAAATTTTACCTTAAGAATTTCAAATTCTGACTTTATTTAATTTGAAAAGTCATCACATAGTAACAAATGTCTAATATTAGGAATCTTAAAAATATATGGAAATGATGATTCTAATTTTTAGCTGATACAACGATTGTTTCAAAATGTGAAAAGTTTCCTATTTTTGTCTGAAACTAATTTTAATGTCATGTTTCATCTAAAATTTTACTCAATCATTTGATAAGATGCGTAGATACAGTTGTTGGATTCGGAGACTTTAATTTAAGTTCCTTGGATTCAATACAAAGTATGCTCAATAACATTAATTACAACATCATATCGACTGCTCACAATTATCCAACCAAAAGTCAAATGATATTAATGTGATTAAAAGTCAAATGATCAATTTATATTTCAAATTTAACCGTATGCAAATTTTAATTGTATTTAGTTTTACTCGAGTACATATTTTGGTATTCAAATATAAGGGCTATCCCAACATTAAAGTATTTGTAGATTGATTTCCAATTTTAAAAGCTTTACTGTCCAAATATTTTTTTAAAGTTATAATTCAGTTAAAATTTTCAGTTTTTATACTGAGAATTATATATTAATATTTAGTGGGGTTAAAAAAATAATAAATTTTACTCCGTTATAACTTGGTACTTTATAAAATATGTCTGCTGAAAACCAAATAAAATTGAAAGTACTGGAAAAGTGTTGCTTTCTAATGAAAAATGTGAAATCGAGTTTGTTGAAGAAAATCTTGTTCCTGGACAACAAAACAAAGAAGTCAAAATTTGCCTTCTTGTGACAACAGTTTGCTTATTCTGGAGAATCCTTTGCTGACTCTCTCTGGAAAGAATTCTTTTCAGTATGCTACTTGTTTTAAAACATTCACAAGTTCTGGGAATCTGAGAAGACATGAGATGATTGATACTGGTGAAAAAACATTTCAATGTGAAGTTTACAGTAGAGCTTTTAATCAGTAATCAAACCTTGTGAAACATATATAACGATACACACTGGTGAAAAACCGTTTCATTGTCACATTTGCAGTCGAAATTTCAGGCAAAACAGAAGTCTTAGTTACCATTTGTGTGAAGTCACACTCAGGAGAAAAGAATTTAAGTCCCAAATATGCAACAAGGCATTTGCTCGGAATAATTCTTTAATGGAGTATTTAAGAAGACTTATTGGAGAAAAGCCGTATCAATGTGGCCATTGTTCGAAGCAATTTTCTTCAAAATTAACCTTCGATATCACGAGAGAATGCACCGTTGAAGAAAACCTTTTAACCCCTTAACCGTCTGGGGTTCAGTGAAGAAAGTGCATCATTTTTGCTTCGCGGTAGCAACATAGTTTTGGCTTTCACTGCAATGCAAGTTTTTCCCACTTTAAAATTTGTCAAGAATACAAAAGCCTCTAATTCTTGATCAATAAATTTAATTTACTTCTACGAAGTTATATTTAAAATTCTTAAATTAAAATATATATATATATGATAGCTAACTCAATGAATATTATATTATCATAATTTTAAAGTGACATTTTGCAATACATACATACACACACACACACACATATATATGTATATATATAAAACTGTAATGATTTAAATAGCTGTTAAAACGCGTTAATTTGCAATTTAATTATTAATTGATTATAATTATTGTCGATACTTTTCAAAGTCAACACTATTTTTTAAAATCATCAAATAATTTTCAAAATTATTGAAAGAAACAGCTCTGTTGCTTTATACACAAATTGAAGAATTTCGACAAAATTTTAAAATTTTAATTGTTTAAAAAATAAAAAGTTAACTTAATTGCTTAACAATAGACTTCAGAGTATATTGTAAACTATTTATTTCAGTTGAAATTTTGTAAATTTTTTATTTGAATATAAATTTTACATTGAAAATTTTTTTAAATATAATTTGAAGTCTATTGTTTGGGAATTAATTAAACTTTTAATTTTTTTACGTATTAAAGTAACATGTATTAAGAAATACATATTAAATTCTTTGTACAGAAATATTTCTGTTTCTAACTATGCAAGAAATATCTCTCGATATAAGATTCATGTTGTGATTAGTTATCTTTTATGTTTCTTAAATTGTTTTGCACAAATAATAAAATGTTTTATCTCTTGCTAAAAATTTTTAGAAGGAAAATAAAAGCAAGGAAACCTTAATGCTATTATTTCAATAGTATTTTAGTAATTGAATATTTAATATAAAACATGTCAATATAACATTTTTTCAAATATTCAAATTAGTCCTGCATTAAATATTTTTCCCTTCACTGAACTAAAACTGCTTTGACATGCAAATCATTAACAGTGGCAAATTTAGCGAACTATTTTTTTTTGAAAAAAGTTCTTTAGTGAAATAAGGATTTCATTTCCTTCTTTTTTTGATTATTATAAAATAAAAATATTTAGTTCTCTCTCTTTTTCTCTAGTTTTCATTAGATGAAACAAATATTTGTAAATAGTTTTTATTAAAGAAGTAAATATTCACAAAATTTATTTTTAAAAGTAAATTCATTAACTAGAAATGAATACTTTATCTAATTTCGACAGCATTAATTTTGCATTAAAGTTAACCCATCAAAAATACGTATCTTTATTATTTTACCACAAAGATAAAATTTATTTCTTATGTTAAAAACATCTTATTGAAGGTTGAATTATTTAGAATTAAGTCACATTGAAGTTTGTTTTCATGTGTTTACGCGAAAGGAATAAAAGAGTCATAACTTATAGTATTTATTTGAAATAATTTGTCTCAAGAATATTAACTTATAATCTTTAGTGCAATTGCAATTCTGTTTGATATTGAAGTATATAAAAAACAAAGCATACCACTTAAAATATATTCATTAAATTAGTAAATCAAAATATTTCTTTCACATGCTAAAGGAAATTTCCTATTTTCCGGAATTTGTAAGAAATATAAACTTTTATTCAATGATTTCAAACTATATTTACGAAATATTAGTTTAACATATCCTTAATTTTATAAAAAAAAATCACTAAAATAATTTTGAACCTCATAATTAAAGAATTAAACAGTTTAACATATTATCTGCTGTTTTCCTCATACGGAATAATGTTTGTGATTACTGAATTCAAACATTTTTTAAATAGTTAAATTGATCATTAAAGTTCATGGTGAAATCATACTATAATGACTCTGAAATAGATATGCATTTCTTAAACAAATATTTAAGGGAATATTTCTCGTAATTTTTCCAAAACTACAGAATTCTTGATGTATTTTAATATCATTTGCCAGTCCTACACCAAAATGTGAATTTAGTGAAAGTTTGAATCAAAATTAAAGTTTTCTTGCTAAAAATAATAGCTTCTTTGTAAAGATATAGGCCTTAATCGGAACAAAATAACATATTTTTATGTGGAATGAAGAGTAACACTATTTCCATTAATTCGAAAATATTTATATAGTAGAATTTATTCCTCCAATTTTTGTAATTACTTTGTGATCTTAATATTTTAAACAATGGTTGAAACATGTGTACTGAAATTTTGAGTGGTGTGAAGCTATCAACATTATCAGGATTGATGGTATTGACAAATTTGTGGAACTTGGGAATTTTCAAATTCCGTGTGAAACCGAAAAATTTAAATTGAAAACAAATGTAATATTGGTATAGTATATGCACATTTTCAATCAATGTATCTTGAAAACATCTGTCTAATGATATATTCTATGAGAGCGTGTCAATAAATCGCTTTCAGCTGGTCAGAACAAATTATTGAAATGTCATACTTTCACCTTGCCATTCTTGTTTGCGTATCTATCTATATATATAGGAGTGTGGTTTAATTTATACCTTCACTCTCAGAACTTAAATTCTAGTATTTAGTTGCATCTGGGAAAATATTACCGTTTTACAAACATTATGTCCGATTCAAGCAGTGAAGAAGAATTTTATTTTTATGATGAAGATTACTCTTCGGACATGGATAGTGAATGTGATGATCTTTCTGGGGCTCGTAATAGGTACCCAGTTGACAGTTCAGTTGCGATAGCTCCACCAGCTTTGGTTTGGTTTGGTTTGTCGCTCAACGGTCATTTTTTGCACACGAGGGCTAATTAGACAGGTAGCTCCACCAGCATTTCCATTTACAAATAAATCAGATGTCAACATATCTATAGTGGATTCTTCAAATCCACTGGAATATTTTCGCTATTTTTTTGATAACGAAATTTTAGAATTCATAATTTTAAATATTGATGAGTACGCTAAGTTATATATTGAAAGAAATGAACTTAGCCCAAGTTCTCGTTCAGGTCAGTGGAAAAATATAAATAATGAAGAGTTGCTGGTTAATCATTAACATAAGTATTGTTCAAAAACCCGAAGAAGAACATTTTACCTTTTATTGGCAAATATTTTCATGTCACATGTATAAAATAAAATATTTCGAAGTGTCTTCAGTAAGGGTATGCATCATACTAATATTTAAGCATAATTTATATTTTATTATAAAAGTATATGTATCTAATGAAATAATGCCATAAATATTAGTTTTCTATGGAGATAATTTCATTATTAAAAATTTAAATACAGTTAAATGTTAAAATTTATTTTAATATTTTAAAATTTAAAGTTTTACATTTTAAACTCAAGTGTGAGTGAATTTAGTTCATTTTATAATATTTTTTTTTCTTACATTCAACAAAAAATGATTTAAGCTTTAATATTTTATTTACATAAACACATATTTTGTATAACTAAGATTTCCAATTTTTTATTTATCATTATTAAAAATATATAAGAATTAAAATGATAACTCTAGAAATAAGTTATTTAATTTATAAATTAAAATTAGGTTCCCTGTGAAATTAGTTAAAATCTGAGAGATTAAAAGGATTAAATACGTACAAAAATCATTACAAGATTGTTTAAAATACTAAATTCATTCAAATGTTTAGAAAAATAACATTCAATTTATTACTTATTTTATCCATTCTAATTTTAAGAAAATTTTTTAACTTTTTAAAATTTCATATTTTTGAATATTTAAATTATATAGATTCCACATATTTTTTAACCTTGTCACTAAGTCACATATTAATATTAATATATATACACACACACACATAATACATAATATATATATATATATATATATATAGTATATATATATATATATATATATATATATATATATATATATATATATATATATATATATATATATATATATATATATATATATATATATATATATATATATATATATATATATATATATATATATATATATATATATATATATATATATATATATATATATATATATATATATATATATATATATATATATATATATATATATATATATATATAATATGTATCATACAAAGAAACTAAATAATGTTATTAATTTAAAAACTTGATAAAAAATGTAATGAAAATTAGTATTATATATATTTTTTATAAATCGCAATAATTAGAGAGTCTTCAACTATGAAAATCTAAATGTGAATAAATATAGAAAAAATTAAACTGTTGCTTTCTTGAAATACTTTCGATTTCCGGTCATATTAGTTAAATCAACCACGACCGTTCAGTAAGTAAGTTCCCCAGCTACGATTACACGGCAATCCATCCATTCGGGGGGCTGAATTTAAAGCACTGCAGTGAAGCCAGTTGCCCCTACCAAGAGGCTCGGGATAGCCGGAAAGCGCACAGAAATTTTTGCCCGAGTTTTCTCGGGATAGCCGGTTAAAGGGTTAAATAAGAACTATGCGAGGAGAGTTGCACTCAGAAGTCTAATGCAACGAATGAGAAGAAAGTACATCTCGTACAAACAGTACACCTGAAATTTATTTTGCCACCACATTATAAGAAGAATTCAAAGTAACCATAGTCGAAGAGACATTTTTATGGCAAATCAGATTGAATGAATAATGAAATTGATTAAAAACTATCGAAACATGTTATGATAGGGAAGAATGCAGAATATATTTTAATAAACAATAAATAATTATGCAAATTGTGTGTGTAATAAATTAGAATTTGTGTTACATTTAATTAAATTTTTTAGCTGCATTTATTGCAACAATGTAAAATATACTGCTTCGGAAGATTTCATGATTAGAAACATAAAAATGGGGAAGAACATTGAACTATTCATCAAATGGAATCATCCGGATAATCTTTAAAATATTCTCTTAGTTTATATATTTAAAATTTTTAGATATATTCTAAAAACATTTATGTCTTTCATATATATGAATATTGTATGAATAACTACGTTAGCGTTGTTAAATTTGCTGCGTGGTGTGCTGAGAATGGCCATACCTTATCACCAAGCAAGAGTAAATGTGTCCACTTCTGTCTAACTAGAAAAGAAAAGACAAGCCTGCATAATGATCCAATGATTTACGTCAGTGGTTCTTAACCTTTTTAAGCCGCGACCCAAATTTGAGAAATATGTTTATGTCGCGACCCAAAAAAAAGTCAAAATTTTTTCATTGCTTTATTTTAGATCGTATTTTTGAAAAATCTTCAATCCTACGATGATGATCTGTTTTTAACTTACAAATTTTCTATTTATTTTTTTAATAATAAAGATAAACAAAAGTGCTTTTCGATCCAAGGAAAATTTAATTAATAATCAAGTGTTTTTAATAATTTTTATTGACCAAATTAAAATATATTTATAACTTTTTGAAAATAATTGACATTTTAACTTATTCCTAAAAACAAAACGAAATATCAATACATATGTTAAGTCTTTTAAATTTTAAATGCAAGTTATACAGTTTTAATGAGAACCTTGTGCTTGAATACATTTTGAAAGAACTTCAAACCTCGGTTGAATGCTTGTCAAGGAGCACCTTATATCTATTTCAGGATTTAACTTGTTCCGGTAATTGTTTTTGATTACACACAGGGCCGAAAAACCAGTCTCACACATGTATGTTGTTGAAAAGGGCAATAATACTTTTAGGGCTTCTTTAACAATTATTGGCTTTTTGGTTTTTAATTTTAACCAGA
>JAJQOW010000136.1:0-62551 GCA_037975125.1 Latrodectus hesperus
TACATGAGTCTGTTTCTAAAATGATTCTTTCTAAGGCTCATAGTTGAATACACTTATTCATATGTATAAAATGAAGCCAACATAGCACTAATTTTCTGAGCTAGGTGGAGATTTAAATGCGCAATATGTGAGGTCTAATTCACCTGTATTGGATTCTCACTTATGTCTGCTCCCCCAGAAAGCGATAACGCTTGTTGCCCCCAGTGTACGGTTATAACTAATAATGGACTTCCACTGTCTGTGCTTGCTATTTCCGTCAATTTATGCTGTGTAGAACAAAAATCGAGAAAGTAAAAAGATCAGCAGTCCTTTTAAAAAGAAAGAAAAAAAAATAATTTTAAACAAAGTAGAAAAGGAGATGGTAATATATAAATCATATTTTTTTTAAATCTTCATCGGACCGACAAATAAAAATTCTATCCGCGGGGTGCATGAAACCTTCCGGCGGGCCGGAGTTGACCCATCCCTGATTTAGAGTATCAGTGTCATTGCTAGAACCAATAGAGTTTAGTGTTTCGGATGTAAGAATTTTTCCTCAGGAGCAACAGTCAAGAATATGATAGCTATTTATAAAATACAACTGGCTACCCTTTTTTCATTTTTTAGATTTAGATTTTTATTTTATTTATATAATTTTTTAGCAGTTAAAGTAATGGATTTACGTTACCCTTACGTTTAGTTATTTTTGTAAATAAAATATGTCTTCGCAAATAATCCTATGCGATGAAACATTAATTTCAAGACTTGTTAAATAAAGTTATTTTTTGTTTCGATTTTTATTAAACATAAACCGCAGAACAATTTAAAACGGCAAACCGTTTCACCAAATTGATACCGAAGTGTCAATTTGGTGAAATTTACAGCAACTTCCCCAGTCAACAAAAGAGTTTCTGCACATAACCCCAGGTCTTACAAATTACAAACACATTTCTGTTTGTCACCAACATATTTTAAAACTTGAAAAGTGCGTTATAAAACTGACATAATTTAGATTAATTAAATATAATTCGATTTTATGTTCCGTCTTACTTGCAAATCTAAAGATGGAAGATAAAAATTGCTAGCTAAGATAGTATAAATGCAATGACATAAATTTGATTCAAATGTGAGAAACATTAAAAAAATGTACCGTCACTATTTTATTATCAGCCTTCTACAAAATTAAGAATTTATTTTAAAGCTTTCGAACATTTTTTGTTTTAATTTTTATTGCGATTAACGTTATCTGGGGAGCTACTTAATTAAAAAAAATATTAATAAAAGTAAATGTATTAAAATTTTTGAGCAAGATAAATATTTTTTAATTGTTTTTCTAATTAAATTAAATTATTCATTTGAGGCCAGTAAAATGAAAAAAAATTTGATTACATTGAATGATTATTATTATTATTTTTTTTTTTTTTTCGTTTCAAGCAATTTGGGTAGTGTTAAAGAAACTCAACGTTTTCATTAAATCAAATAAGAAAAATAAAATGTGAGAATTCTTGGTGAAATTTGTAAATGTTTTTATCATTTTGTAAAGCTGGGCAGTTTTGAACACTATTTTAAAGAAAAACTAACTGCAGGAAAATATCGATGGAAAACTCACATTTTAAGGCAACATTTTTACAGAATTCGGGCCTAAGTGATCATCTGGTACGGGCCTATAACAAATGTCGTAATCTAAAAAACGGTACAAGCTATTAATTTATAAATCTATTAATTAATGAAATTTCTAAAAATTTAAGTCGTTTTTCTCGATTTTAACTAACCATAAATTGGATGTTTGGTCTTGTCTTTTTCATTTTGCTTCTTCTTCTATTTTATTATCAACATGTTAATAGCTTCAATTAATGGAAAATGATATAGCAAACACATGGTTTGGTTTTAATATAAGAAATCGTTTCATCAACAAAATGAACTTCCACACTATTCTTAGACGTTCGATGGTGAACTTCGCCTTGTTTGCTGCCGCTCAGAGAATGCTACTTGAAGGCAGACAGCAAATTTGTCGATGCCGCCTCAATACAATGCGACGTAGATGAAACGTTATCTGACGTCATGGGTATTTTAAACCAATCAGAACTGTAATAAAGTGGCTTAATCATGACCACAACTGGAACGAAAGAAAAAAAAATTATGGTTAAAATATCTAGAAAAAAATTAAACAAGTATTATTAATAATAATAATAATTATAATTATAGATTATTATATATATTAATAATAATAATTATAGATTTTAGATCAGACTCACAGATTGTGCTGCTCATACAACTCAATGTTCGATGCATCAGAAAAATCAGTTGGGGTGTTAAATTTGAAGACTTTGTTTTGAGAAAAGAATCATGAAAATAAAGTAATCTAACATTATTTGAATGACTTTCCATGACTTGTCGAAAGTCAATTTTTGTAGTAGAGGTATTGATTGTATAATTTTTTCACTGCGTTTGTGTGGTAGAAGTTAACAATTTTTTATTTTTATTTTATTATTTGCTTTCTTTTTCCATAATTTTATTTTCTTTCTTTATTGAACAAATTCTAATAAGCTGAATTTTAAATTTATTCACCCGTTGATGAAATTAGATACAATCAGAGTAGTTAATAGTGAGCAACGATAATAACACCTAAAATGTGAGAAAGAGTGACCAAAGGAACCAAAATTATTTGAAAAACATCTATGTCTAAAACATCAAATTTCTTGCCTTAAAAATGTCTAAATAAAGAGAGGGTAAGTAATGTTAGGTTAGGGAAAAAGAAATCCATTATGTTTTTCGGTAGGTGGATGCAGTGATTGATAAAACTCCAGTGGCTTAATAGAGCTTCATTTTCTTCATAGGATTGCTGGAGCTCCATGGGGTGGAGAGGTGTCCACATTAATCTGTGACGTTCAAAGTTCTCCAGCAGGTGTGGCGTGGGTGAGGAGAGGAGGGTGCCTGCTGGGGTGGGACCTCGTCACTTTACTGTGTCTTAAAATTCTTTACGACGATGTACGTAAAGACGAGGCTCTTTGTGATCTGAGAGTATTCCTCACCCATTAACATTAAGGTACTCCAGTGGCTCAGTAGCTTCACGCCGCTTCCCGTAAGCTCAGCAAAGTGAAGCATCATTTGCCGCGGGCAGTGGTTGGGAGGGTGACCACGGTGTACTCTCCTTCACTGGGTTGCTGGAGCTCCGTGGGTTGGGGACGTGTCCACGTTAATCTGTGACGTCCAAAGTCCTTCCGCTGGTGTGACGTGGAGGTGGAGAGGAGGGTGCCAGCTCAGGTGTGGCCTCGTCACCTGACCGTGGTTCAAAATGACGAGGCACCTTAAAAGAGCAAAGTCGTACTTTCACCTTCGTAGTGCTCTGATCCAAACGAAAGACGCTCGCTCTATTGACTTAATTCGCACAGCCAAAGGCATAGCGAGATTGGCTTGTCCAAGTGTCATAAGCAACAACAACATAATTATTTTGTTGTTTTATTCATGTGAAAAACTGGACATTTAAGATTCTTTTATTAAAATGCATGATATAATAATAGGTGTATACCATGCATAAAACGCAGGTAACGAAACTAACAAAAATCTTCATTTCGCTTGGTTAACAGATAGACAGCTTTTTCGTAGTAGAAGGTTCAAATCCAGCAGCTGTAAAACAAAGAGTCTTATCTAGGTTATTTCTCGATTTACGAAGAATTTTGCTTACAAGTTACTGAATAAAATTTACTCTCGTGTGCAAAAATATTGACAGGACCATACAGACTCCGAACAAAAATTAATATCCAAGCTGATACAATGTTATGCGTTTCCATTTTACATGAAATAAAAGTGAGAACAGAAAACAACACAATATAATATGTTACTTTCCTGCATCATTTTGTTGCTTTTGCTAATGCGAAAAATAAGGAATTTTTTTTTTTTTTTTGAATTGCAAAAATACATTTCAAGACGTAGGTATTGAAAAAGATTTGAAAACCATAATTCAAATTTCATTATTTAATGAAAGTATATAATTTTACTTCAACATATATTGCAATAAAAGTTTTAAGGATAAAAGAATAAGTTTCTAATCTGTCAAAAAAGTTATATATAATTTTTGATACTCTTTAAAAATAATACGAGAAATAATATTTTATTAAAGATATTTAGTTTTCGTTCAGAAAAAGCAATTTGTTTGGTAGATAATATTATTAAAGAAATAAACAAATAATATCTTAATCAGAGAAACTGCAAATGATTTATTTCTTTACCTATAGCTTAGATTTTTTTATTAAATAACCATTTATTTGTAAATAATGAAAGGTTGGTTAAATTAATTTAATAATATAAATTGCCGACAAACTTGTTTAGTGGTCAGCGTGCCTGACTACGGATAAGTAGGTCCTGGGTACGAATCTCGGTTCGGGCATGGATGTACTTTCTCTATCTATCTTGTCTTTATCTTTTCCTTGTATGAATTAGGTGTGAAAGGTTGCCTACCATATAAACGGTGTGTACATGTACCTATGGCATGTGTGTACTGAGGAAGTCGGACTCTACACCAAAGTATGGTTCAGTTGGAAAAGTGGTGCAGCGCACCCTATGTTGCCAGCCTAGCTGGCACACGACAATGAATGAATGAATTGAATAAATATTGCATATTTAGTCTAAAATACATACTAGAAATTATATTTAGATCTCTATGATTGATTTTTGGTTAAGGCGTTCACTCTCGTTATTAGAAGGTAATCGGTTCGAATCCTGACCCAACCGAAGATCCGCTGCTTTAAAGTCGGCTGGAATACATAAAATATGACGTGGTAGCAATATGTCCTCCAAATAAAATTTAAAATGTTTATATTTTAAACATTTAAGTTTTTTAAATTTATATGTTTAAAACTTCAAAATTTAAATTGTTTTTAATTGCCATGATTTTTTTAAAATTTGTATATTTTGCTGAAACTTTATAGCTCTATATCATTATTTTGTATTACAAATTTTACGGATCTGTAAATAACGCGCGCGCGAATATATCTTACAATAAAATACTTACAATAACATCATCTCATCCTTTTAATTAGTTACAAATCATATTGATATTTCTTAAATAATTCACAGATCCATGGGCCACAGTTACAATAGATTCTTAAAAATGATGGTTTATGTATGTACCTTTTTTTAAATATGAGAAAATGGAAGAACTTTTTCCAATGGATAGCAACAAATTGCAACAGCTGTTAGGTATGGCCTTGGTCTGTAACAGGCTGTAGTGCCTTGGAAGAAGAAGAAAATGTAACTTTATATTGCCTGTAATATATTCCATAAAATGCTAGTTTCTAAAATAATATAGTTTTTAAAATGTTATAAGAAAAAATTTGTATGCATAAAGCAACAACTTTTATTAACTTTCACAGACTTTTAAAAATATTTTTAAATACTTGTAAAATGGAATATAATTTTTTATTTTTGTACTTATAGGATTAGAAATTCTTTATAGTAACTAAGCTCATTAACTTGCTTTATAACGTTATTGATTTATGGAGAAAAATAACGTAATGTATAAATAACATGTATTTACATGTTAAATTAAATTATGTTTAAAATAAAGTTTGATACATTTATAAACAGCTTATAATGAGAATACATTAATATATTAAATGGTTTATTATTTATATATACAGGGTGATCTTTTTTAAAGTGACAGTGTTTGGAAGCGTCCTGTAAAGTGATCTAATAGCCGAAATGGCACCAAACTTGGTATTTAGACTAATCAAAACATATGGGAAAATAGATTCCGTAAAAAATAATTTTAGTTCCAAAAGTTGCCGCTAGAGCATTTTGTAGCGCTACTGTAGTTTACAATAACAAGAATTAGTATAAAACACAGGTATCAAAGCAAAATGCAAATGTTGTGCGATGACAGTGCCAGTAATAGGGGCTGTAAAAGCAAGTATAATAGACAGCTCCGATTAATAATCTCAGCTGAAGTAAACGAACTCCAGTGGCTATACCTCTCACGTTACGAAAACGTGCGTTTATGTTGGTAGAGTATCAAATTTGTCTATTCTAAAGGACAACATAACAAAGACAGTGTGGAATATTCCTCGTGATATGTTATGCATGGATATGGAGAACGTTGTGCGTAGAATGCACGGTGTTTCTTCTGAGAACGGCGTTCACATAGAATGTGGTCTAATTCCTCATCGGTGAAGATAATGTAGTAAATAAACACATTAATAATTCACCTGTACGATTTTATGTGTTAGTAGTATTCTTTTCTCACATTTTATACATTGTATAAGCGTCACAAAATGCCCTAGCGGTGATTTTTGGAACTAAAAATTTTTTACGGAATCCTTTTTCCCGTGTTTTGATAAGTCTGAATATCAAGTTTGGCGCCATTTCGGCTATTAGATCGCGCTACAGGGCGCTCCAAACACTGTCACTTTAAAAAAGATCACCCTGTATATATATATTTATTTCTAGCTAAAATAAAATTAAATTTCCTGAGTTACACGGAACGTTAATCACAAGCGCCCCTTTCTGCAAAGAATATATCAGAAAAATATTGGATGTCTGCACACATTTATGGTATCCGCCCCTCAACAAAGATGACGTTATGACAGATGGAAAGTAGTTAAGTAATAAAAAGCTCAACCCCCTGGGGTTCAGCCAACCATTTCAGCAAGGACACAGGGATGATTAGATGTAACACCTCTCAGCCATCCCATTCTTTGTGTAGTTCGGTTTCTCATCTTTCCTGGTTCGTCTACATTACAGAGCAAAGAGTTGTCTTAAGGTCAAAGTGAAATACTACATGGGATAAAATTTCAAAAGTTACCGATGGAAAAAACCCAAGGCAACCCAAGGATTGCGAAGAAAAGGGCGCCTTATGTTGAAGTGTCGAAGGACACTTTGACCCCCAAAGAAATGTGACGTCATTGACTGTGCATCCATTCGCTGATATCTCTTTTTATGGCTTATGTTTGATGTCTCCTTTCAAATCTTATATATTAACATCATCGAGGGACATCAATTAATCTTCATTTGTTAACTTTTAATATAAATCTTGATTCCACAAATATCCATGTGCATTTCATCAAGGATTTCCCATAGCGAAATGCACAGAAAAAATACAAAATTTTTTTTAAAAATCATATATGAACAACTATTATGAGGATATTCCATGCCTAAAATGCAATAAGCATTGAAAAAAGGGAAAAAATTAAAGAAATGCATTATTATGTGTAGAAAATAATGTGAAATCCTTTAAAAAAGAATATAAAAAATTCAGTTTAACAACTACAAAAATCATTAAGCAATTGAAATCAACTAAAAAATTTATTTAAAAAAATACGTGAAATTTTAATAAGAAAGTATAAAATTCCCAAGATGCACGTAAATATGAAAAAATAAATCGTATCAAATTTTGCTCTTTCAAAATATTTCATAATTATGATCATTATCTTCAAAATCTCATGACTTTTAGCGAGATAAAATGGGAGTATCTCAAGTCAGTATACTGAAATGTTTCTGTTCCAAATATAGCATTCTGAAAGACGTTTTTATGAAAACATTTTGTGAAAATTTGAACGATCTGGAAATTATACGCATATAGAACTTTGATTAAATGGACAGCAACTCGAAACTATTTTACGATAATTCGATGAATGAAATAGTACCGTCGTTTTTCTGAAGTTCATGTAATTTTATTGAGTGGTTTGATTTCATCCAGCGTTAATCCTTTATTTTAATTGAAGAAAAGGAGCAAGAATATTTTATATTTCATGATTTTTTACTGACAAACCTTTAACAGCTGAAACTAAATATTAAAATACTTTGATAAGCAGGAAGAAAACTTATACTTGATAAAAGATGAAATACCCAAATTGCGTGTAATTGGAAAAAAAATTTTGTTTTGTTAGCAAAAATAATTTTTCTCATTCATTTATGATAAAAGGAAGATTTAAATTCTCTTTAAATGTATCTTATATTTTTAAAATATAAATTCCTACAATAATTCCACTCGCGAGCCACCTCAGCTAAATTAGAGATCTTGGAACGAGATCATCCTTTTATAATAATTTGTTTGAAATAATATTGTTCCGGAGCAAACTGTCTATTTGGTCTCCAAAAATAATTTCATTTTGAAAATAGAACAAATTTATATTTTAACAAGCGAAATATTTAACACTGCATTTAATAGAAAAAAATGTGAAGAAATTATTCGTTGCAATGAATCGACATTAATATTTTGTATAATGGGTCACTCTATATTAAATTTGTCCATTTTCCTTATTCAAAGTACAAAGATTGCAGCATTCGCAAAATAATCGTTAAATTATTATTTTGTTCCTTTTTCTCTTTTACATTAAAACAATTCTTGCAAAATAGGATAATTAGTGTAACTTAGCGAACTAATTACTGTGGCAATCAATGGAAAAGAAGGATGAAAGACATAATATAAAATACCGTTTGGGATTCACAAGATGACCAAAATTAGGAACTAATTATAAAAGATCTTTTACACCATTACCTTGAGATTATAAATATATAATCTTCGACATAAAAGGGTCCTATTTTTTTCATTCAAATATGCTGTAGTAGGTTATGTGGTAGGTAATATTTTAGATAAAATTGAAGATAATTTGCTTGAAAATATATTAAAAAATAAAGATTAGAAGTATTATCATGCAAAATGGATTATTTTAATTTCTGAAAGGGAATTTAATATTCTTACAAAATCAATAAGGGGAGAATTATTAGCCAAATGGTAAAAATTTTTGCGTAAATTTTATGACGGAACACATTAGAAAATGAAGAAAAAATGTTTAACTAAGGAAGCATCAGGTCTGTTTTTCGTAATATAAGCAAAAATTAATTTTTAAGAATGTTTTAAAAAATTAGGAGCTTTTATAAAAACTCTTGAGTGAGTCTACAGAACCAAAATATAAGAAATAAAATGAAAACCCACAACATCCAGGTGAATTAAATCTTTTTATTGAAATAAAATGTATAAATTAAGTCAACTGATGTAAAATATAAATATGTTTTCATTAATTAACTTTCCAGTTTAAGTTGAGTATTGGGGTAATCAGTTTTCAACATTTTATTGAATAACAGTTGCAAAATACATCAATGTTTGCGAAGTATTTGCATAATTTTTCCCTTGATTGAAAAAAAGCTGAACACACATGACATAATGAGTACATTGTCATCAGCGATTATTTCCAGTGTCAATTATGGAGAGCACTTAAAGCTGACCTTTCCCTTTCCTTGATACAGGTATTGTCGAGTTCTTGTAACGTCACCGTGGGATAAGAAAAGGTAATTAGTGGGATGCAATTGCTTAGGAAACCGTGGAAAAGTGTATTCCCTAAAAAAGGTGGATTTTAGATTTTTACAAATGAAATCCGTTGTATTCGCTTACGCATTCAATTTTCTACAAATCAAGTTCTTAATTCTATTTATAATAAATTAAAGAAGGAAAAACATTGGTCGGTAATAGGATTTGTTGATTTCTATCGAAAATTCAATGCCATTTTGAGCCGTAAATAAACACTTTATGAAATTATATATTTTCTCCTTCAGAGCAAAGAATTTTTCGAGATTTTGCTGGGTTGGGGAGGAAAGAGAGCTCAAATGTTCCCCCCAAATGACCGTGAATGACAGAGGCAGCCATTGAAGGAGATTAAGATATATTCAGAGATCTTAAAGAAATTCTAAATTATTTTTGTTACATTAAAGTTCAGCTTTTTTATGATATTATTTATAGTTATTTACCTATTTTTACAGTAGCTCTTCTACAGCTAATTTTAAGTGTCGTTGAATTTCTACTTCAAAATGAGATTCACATTTATTTTGGCGGTATAACACCGCAGCCAACAGCTCAGGAACGCAACTGTGGAAGTGTTCTGAATAGTGCAAGCAGTTGATTTTTTCAAGTAAAATCCATGATTTGTGAATCATATTGAAATAAGAGGTCAATTTAAGACTACGTTAACGAGAAAACTGAAAGGAAAACTTGTGTCAGTGCAATAGCTTATTTTCCTCATGTCTTTTCAACATTTGTACAATTTCTTTTATCTTCTAATTTTTAATTTTTTAAAACTGAGCAATGCATTACCACAGTATTAACATTCGTAAAAAATTACATACAGCACACATAACATTAATTCATATCGTTATAAATAATTTTCAGCCTTTCACCCATTTAATGAGGTGATAAAACTGAATACCAAGCATGTTTGGGAGCTAAACACTGGGGATTGTCGTTGTTACTAATGACACTTCGACAAGTCAAGCTCGCTATGCCTTGGCTATGAGAGCAAATTTAAGTCAATTGGGAGCGTCTTTCGTTTAATCAGAGCAAAATAAATAATATTGATATCCGAACAAAATTGATATTATGATAAAATTAAGATTGAAATTTTCTGAAAAATTTTGTTTATCTTCGAAAAAATTTGCCGCCCCTCTGTTAGCGGTGCCCGCGACATGATAGCCCCCCTTGCCCCTCCCCCGTCGATACGCCTCTGTTGTTGTTGTTGTTACTAATGACACTTGGACAAGCCAAGCTCGCTATGCCTTGGCTATGCGAATTTAAGTCAATTGGGAGCGTCTTTCGTTTGATCAGAGCACCATGAAGGTGAAGGTACGACTTTTGCTCTTCAAATCCTCCGACATATGGCAGCACCAGAAGATCTACTCCCTCAATTTTGGCATTGATCTGAAGGGGGAGTAAATTTCTCCAGACCATTGCACCTATGGTAACTGCTCAAGAAAAATATCAGAGCACCATGAAGGTGAAGGTACGACTTTTGCTCTTCAAATCCTCCGACATATGGCAGCACCAGAAGATCTACTCCCTCAATTTTGGCATTGATCTGAAGGGGGAGTAAATTTCTCCAGACCATTGCACCTATGGTAACTGCTCAACGACCGACCACAGGACTTTCGATTCCACAGATTTAACGAGCACGTATATCGCATGTACTCGTTGGGTCTTTGGCGGTATTCGGAATCAAACCCTACCCTTCCAGATGGAAGGCCGATACCCTAACCACTAGGCTACCACGGCCCTACACTCACAGGGAGCTCATAATCCCTGAACGATGATGAGAGCCCAAGTACCATGAAGAAACATCAATGAAGCAGTGAGACAACTATCCTACAACGCTGATTTGAGCTGTTGCGTTGGGAACTCGAGACCACAGGTAGGGGTGGCGCTTCCCTACTGGTGCTTCCTTCTTTCTCTCCAGCAGACTCCACCCAAACTGGTAGAACCCTCCCCGGGTTAGGTACAGGGAGTCCTGCTGGCGTTCACGTTCACGGCCCTACACTGGGGTTTAGTTAGGTTATAAGCTTCGCACGCCAAATTCCTTTGTCAACAAAACAGATATGTGCAGTGTAGATCTTGGCTTCATGAGGGCTGTTGTGCTAGTTTCGTTTATAAAAATAGTTTTTTGTAAACATCATTACAATTATCATTACATCTCTGCAGACTAACTGCTCTCGTGAAAGCGCAGTAAGGTTGCCACCGCTCTTTCCATTTCTTTTACGTTTGCCGCTTTTTAATTTAGATGTTCTCTACAATGGATAAAACTCGTTTGAGTTTGCCTCATTTTGATTGCTACTTTAGTAAGAAGTAAAAGTGCAATCAATCTTCTTTTCACTTCACTTTATTTAACGTGAGGATGATTAAACAAATTTTGAGTGTAGATTAAAGAATGGTTAAGATTTTCTGTCTGAGTCTATTGAATAGTATGAAATACCTAACATTTCTCTAGAAATTGGTCCATGCTTCAAAATCACGAAGATTCCATCCAGCTGCTTTTATCTAAGTGGTAGAGCCCGATTCAGGACTAGGTACAAGAATGCATGCAGGTGCAACAACAACAACTTTCATGTCCTACTACTAGGCCGAAAGATAGGAGTACAGGGTCTTAAGGATTCCATTAATACATCAATCTTTTATGCTGAGAACAGTACAAAGATTATTGGTTTTGCGAATCCAGTTTATTAATTACAATATCAGTCGCATGTATAATAAAAAAAGCCCGGTGGCTAAGTAGCAGCGTTTCAAGATCCCATGACACAGG
This sequence comes from Latrodectus hesperus, assembly GCA_037975125.1. NCBI lineage: Eukaryota > Metazoa > Arthropoda > Arachnida > Araneae > Theridiidae > Latrodectus > Latrodectus hesperus. Next base: position 12,036 of record JAJQOW010000136.1, read on the forward strand.
TCCGAGGTTCGATCCTCGGGCTGGGCAAGGTTGACTCAGCCTTTCATCCCTTCAGTGGGTCGATTAATTGAGTACCAAACATGCTTGGGAACTGAACACTGGGGTCTTACGTTAGGCTGACCACCTAACTGGGTGATATGCTTCGCACCCCAGAGCCCTCGGTCATGAAAACAGTTATGGCACTGTAGGCCTTGGCCCACAAGGGCTGTCGTGCCATGGAGTTTAGTTTTTTAATATTAAAATTAACACCTTATCATTAAAATGAATATCAAAACTAATTTAATGGGGTGCAATTATCCTCAACTCAATTATATCCTATTTACCTATTACATTTTAATGAATTATTTAATTTTATGGGAAATGAGATGTAGTTGTAATTATATTTTTGAATTTATATTCTCCTGGCCATGCTTCTTATTTTGGCGAAATAAGATATTTTGGCCTATATAAACATCTATTGAAACTATATAAAATTTATGTGTAACAAATTTTTACACTCATAACCGTTCTTGTAATAAAATGAATACCGGTTAGCTGTAATTAGCTTAAAATTATTTCTTAAAACATTCACGAGAGCAGAACACAACACAAAGATATTTACAACATACACAAGAGGAGAGAACACAACACTTTACAATAAAAGGCGGAACACATAATATTTAAGCTTCTCATTTCTAGGCAACTGGAGTTCGAATTCCTGTTCTCTATTATAGTAATCATTCTGTGACAACTAAATACGTGTCTTCATTCTGTCTAATATAAATCCGTTTCATGTTTCATTTTTCTTAAAATAAAGAGCCTCTTATCTGACTAATGTATAAGAATAGTAGGATTAATTGTTGTTGTCGTGTGCCAGCTAGGCTGGCAATATGGGGTGCGCTGCTCCACTTTTCCAACTGAACCATATTTGGTGTGGAGTCCGACTTCTTCTGTACACACATGCCATAGGAACCCGTTTATAGGGTAGGCAACCATTCATACCTCATTCATACAAGGAAGGGACAAAGACAGGATAGAGAGAGAGAGTGAAAGTACATCCGTGCCCGAACCGGGATTCGAACCCAGGACATCCTTATCTGCAGTCAGGCACACTGACACTAGACAAGATGGGCGGCAGAATTAATTTCTTGTAACCAAATAAATAGTTTTTTTTTACCAACGGCGGGCACTGGGTAGCTAACCCTTCTCCACAACAAAGCCGGAGACTCATTTATCGTTCACAGTGGGCACCAGTGAATCAAGTCACGGAGGAACCACACAACTCGTTTAAAGGGTGGGCCACATTCACCCATCACTTCTAAAGGAGGGACAAGGAAGCACAGAAACATTCATGCCCGAGCCGAGATTCGAACCCTGGACCAACAGGTTAGGAGTTAGGAACGCTTATTTCTCAGCCATCGGCTTTCACTGAAGAAATAAATTGTATGTTTAAAAATTTACACCTGAAATTATCTCAGCAGACGAATTGTTTTAAGGTCCCTTTGTCACATACTAAAATATTAATGTTAGTTACATACTCGGATATTTTACCAAGATCCAAACCTTGGGATTTTGCAAAAGAGTAAGAGTTAACATCCATTTGCTTTGAACACAAAGTCTTTTGGAGATAACCCATTTAGCCACATTGATTTTTATTCACATTTTAAAAGATCGAGTATGTTTCGTTTCTTTCAAAACAGATGTTTAGTTAGTTATATGCTTTTGGAGAAAAAGTAAATTTCCAATTCATACAAGATTCAATAATAAAAAGAAAAAAATGGGTGAAAGTTTACAATCGGATACCCTTTGATTCTTTGGCGACTTTTCTTGACGTCAAAAAGTGATTAACAAGATGGCCTCTACACAAAAGCTATACAACGATAAGTTTAACTGGATTACTAGAAATTAAAGTTTGTAGCTAAGATGTATTCTTCTTCTCCTTCTTCTTAGAATTGGGTTTGTATGTCATTGGGCACCTCTGCTTTTATCAGCATTTTGTACCATTAACTCCAAACCCAATGTTTCCTAGTTCCAGTTGCTCGGGTCACCCACTTTATTAATAAAGTCCGATAACCCTTTAATGGAGTCTAGGTGTAACTCTCTAGTATGGATGATGCCTAAAGAGGTTAATCTAGGGAGGGCAAGAGCCTCGCATTCATAAATGATATGCTCTGCCGTTTCCTCTTGCGTATGACATTTCCAGCAGAGAGGGTCTTGCTGAAACAGTCCTATCTGGTCAGAGAGTCAGTCATACTAGGGATAGCTTCCTGACTTTCACTAGAAGATGGTTTGGAGGTCATTTCTACCTCAAGTGAAGGATTCTTTACTGACCTTTTACATGACAGCCTCTGAGTTCCCTTGTCTTTTTCAGCAAGGTCTACTTCAGAGGCATTAACCTGAAAATGCAGAAAAGTTTGTTATTTCTTGTGTCTTTTCAGCCACAAGATAACAATTTATAAGCTCAGGTAATATAAGTCCACCCAGCATTGCCTGAGATACTGGGCAAGGCAAATTTTTCTAGAAGTTTGCTAGGCAACTAGAGGCCCCGTTAAGACACCAATACCGCGGTGTCAATTAGCCCTAGGCACGGATCGCATAACACCAGGGTTTACGGGAGCTGGTTCGCGGCCTCTGATTCTATATTAAAGTCATTCCTACAGGAATTTCGGTGATCCACCACCTGCCGACGTGCCTGGTAGCTGCTCAGGCCCCAGGTAAGATGTATTAACAAATTTTTCATCAAATCAAGGGATATCCGATTCTACACCAAACGCAAAAAAATGAACCAAATTTCGATAATTTATTGTACTTAATATTTTCTATGATAAAGTGATATTTCGTTTCTTTCAAATATATATCTATTTTTATGCTTTTAGTATAAAAATCACATTTCCAGCTCATCACAAGTTATATTATTTCCTGTTATAAAGTTTATTCACTTTGCTTAATATATGTCAAAGAAAACAATCCATGAAGCGTAACATATTTGCTTCTGTTTATTCTTTCAAAATTTTCCCAGTATTTCCAAAAATTATAACGCTGAAATTTTTTGAAAATTTTACTTCCTTTTTGATAAAAATGATTACCATTCGTGATATTCGATTCAAAATTTACTTTGATAAATTGCCACAGTTCATCAATTGATTTAGATAATACATTTTAACCTATGTTGCATAATCATTTTTAGTCTTATAGAAACTACAAATGTGGAAATTATTTCATGGAATTTAATTAAAAGAAAAGAGTTTCCATCCATTTGGCGCAGTGTAATAATCATATCTATCGTGATAACTGGCAAAGATCCAAGAGACTTGGCATAGGATGAACCCATTGTTTGTTCTTTTCCACCCGTGTTTTCTTTGGAAAATTAGAAAGCGAAAGCAATTTTCTGAAGTTCGTGACATTTTATATTCATATAAATAATTTGCGTAAGCATCGGGTCATCAATACCATCATTTTAAAGATATAAATAAGAAGTACATTTATTAAAAGACAATACCTACTAGTAACATTTTCAATATGTATAGTCTATGATAGAATTAGCCATCATCGTCTTGTCTTAAGATTTTCACGAATATGATTTTGATGGAAATGTATTCTTCTTAAATGAGAAGTTCGTAAAAACACTGGATATTCAGAGTTAGAATTAATAATATTTTATCATGCACTTCACTCAAAGAAATTCAAGAACAAAATGTCCCACAAGGGTCTGATTTGAATTTAACACTATTTTAATAACGAATAACATTGTTATTAAAATGAATTAATGTTATTACATGAAATTCTTGAACAATATAAACAATTGAATGTTTGTTAATAACTTAAGAAATTCATGCCGGACGATGATTTAAGAATTTAGTATAGGCCTACACACTATTAAAATTATGACAAAAATTTTAATTAAAGAGAGAATCAACATGGCTAATAAATGTTACCATGGATTACAAAACCAGTTTATATATAAATACATAAGCTGAAAAACGAAATTACAACTATCCAACACACTAGCAAGACCAATAGTTCTAAATGGCAGCGAATGCTGGACAATAAGCATACTCTTCTGATTTCAGGAGCCGAATGTGGTATCTTTACCCCTTTTTTAAAAATTGTCATCTATGCGCAACTGCTGGAAGTAAAAAAAATATTTATGGCATCGAATTTCTCTTCTTCCAACATTCTCATTGGATAATTTAAGAAAACAATATTTACTATTTTATCACGATTTTTGAAAAATAATTTGTTTCGCCCGTTGTCTATGTTAAAACTTTTTTCAATACTCTCCGTCAACAGAAAATGCATTGGAATGGGATTGAAAAGAATCCCGACTTCAATAAGTTACTAACTTTGTAATTATAGAAATTTTTCAAGATTTCAACTCTTCAATCGATTTGCTTTTAACGATCTACACGTGAAACTTCTTTTTGTGGTGCAAAACACGTTTTAAATAGAGTTGAGTCAAAATTCAAATCACGTTAAAATCATTCAGTTACAGCAAATAAAAAATTGCGCTAATTTTTTAATGCCAAATTTCCTATAAAAGATGGATGCATATTTTTCATTGGAAGCTGAAGGTCTTCAAAAGAAGTTAACTTGTCCTTCCCTCCTCAGTGGCACGTGAAATTTTAGAAATTCTCAGTGGAAAATTCTTGAAAAGGACAGGCCTTCTCAAGAATTTTCCTCCAGGTCTCTCTACTTTTGGTCATGGTCTTCCTATTAATCACTCTGAAAATAATGAGATCCCATTCTAGGTTGTCAGCTATTCTAAGATTGGATTGGTCCCGAATTCCTGTTACAAAGAGCCAGGCCAAGAATATTTTATGTGTTGAACGTCCTATGTTCATTCTAATAACGTAACCAGAGGGCAGTATACCACACTTTGATCTTGGTAGTCAAGGGGTAAGGGCATCGGTCTTCCATGCAGAAGGACTGGGTTCGATTCCCATTGCCGACAAAGGCTCATTGAGTACATGCGATATACGAGCTCGTTAAATCTGTGGAATGGAAAGTCCTGTGGTCGGTCGTCGAGCATTTACCATGGGTGTAATGGTCTGAAGAAAATTTCCTCCTCCAGATCAATGTTAAAATTGAGGGTAGGGATCCTCTGGTTGTGCCATCTATTGGAGGAATTTAGAGCAAAATCGTACTTTCACTTTCGTGATGCTCTGGTTAAATGAAAGACGCTTAAATTCGCATAGCCAATGGCATAGCGAGCTTGGCCTGTCCAGGCATCATAAATAATAACAACAACGTAACCAACTGGTTTAATACTTTGTATTTTTATGTATTTGATTATTATATCTGGTTTTCTGAAGGCACGATAGATTTTTATATTATTTATTGATTATTTATAGTGCTGTTAGTTTATTGATATTACAGCAGTATTATTCAGCATTAAGTTATGTAGCAATTTCATAAACAAAATATTCCATCATTATTTTCCAACATTAAACATAACTTGCTTATGAGCTGAACTGGTCAATGCCGCAATCATATGCCAGCAAGCTGTTACCCATTATAGGGTGCATTACTCCAGCGGGTCCAACTTTGAACCCAAGTCACGGAGTGCGAGTAGCGTGACTTCGCCAGTACACATGCCACAAGGACCAGTTTATAGGGTAGAGCCACCATTCACTCCACATTCATACACAGGAGAGGACAAGGACAGGGATGTACAGAGAGACAAATTATATCCATGCCCGAACTGGGATTCAAACCCAGGACCTCCTGATCCGCAGTCAAACACGCTGACTACTAGACAAGTTGGGCGGCATTGGTTATCGACCTTATGTTTTTTTTTTTTTTGCTTCCTACACGAATTCATATGCAAAGTATTTGTATTTCTGCTTCATTGTGAGGATCGTTAATGCCACAATTATATGAATGAATTCTAAGTTGTGAAACGAATTCCATAAAGTGTATCAAAAATTTGAATTATAAATTTATGTTTCAATTCATGTTCAATTTTGTTCGTTAATTTAATGAGAGAAACGAATACGCATTTCAGAGAGATGCGGCAAATCGCTGATGACAGACAGCTGTCAACTGTGCACGAAGATGGTTGGAACAAGGAACTGTGGAGCGTTTGCGGGGAGTTAATGCAGTCACAGTGACATCCACACGTGTCCGACAAGAGGCGGTCCCGCAAAGCACATCAACCGAAATTCTGCTGATGTGCTTCCAAATCGAGCAGAACCATTTGCCGTCGATTGGGTGCTAGTGGCCTGCGGTCATGGAGTCCGTTAAAAAACTGCCATTAACCCCACAGAATAGACACCCAACGCCTGGAATGGTGTCAGATGAGAGGGATGTCTGTGACAGATGTCTTCTCAGGTGAGTCACGCTTCTGTTTCTTCAGTGATAGGCATCGCGTAAGATAGTGGCGTCAACGTAGAGACAGGTCCAATCCTGCAGCAATTGTAGAAAGCCCCACATCGTGACGTCATGGTTTGGGGCGCCACTGCGTATGATCCTGGTCACCTCTAGTTCGTATTCACGGTACTATGGCAGCCCAATGTTACGTGAATGATGTGCCGCGGTCTTCCCCACCTTGAGGGTGTGCCCACTGACCATTATGAACAGGATAACTCCCGGCCGCACATTGCTCGCATCAGCCAACATGCTCTGAAATACTTACAGCTGCTTTCCTGGCCTCCTATCTCTCCAGATCTCTCACCAATCGAACACGTTTGCGATGTGGTTGGACTCCATTCGCAGACTCCTTCAGAAGACGCACTTTGACAGTGAATGGAGGCCTCAGGATGCCTTCCATACTCTCATTCACTCTGTGGTTGTTGTTTGAACGTGAAAGGAAAGACATTTTAAGTAAAGGAGAGACTATTTTAAGTGCTTCAGATTTTTCGTAGTAGGATTTATTAAGAGCAGTAGCACAAAGGGGGATTTATGGGATAGAAATTTGTAAACCGATATTTATAACGGTTTTTAAAAGAAAAGGCCGCAATTTGCAAGTTAGTTAGGACGTTCGTTCTTTTTATTGGAAAGTATTGGGTTCGAATCTCGACCTTTTCAAAGCTCCATCGTGGTTGCTAGTGGTGGCTGGAGCGCATTAAATATGTCGTGGTCGCAATGTCCTCCATGCGAAATGATATCTCTGGGGTGGCAGGTTAAGCCTGCGAGTTTTCTACTCGGTGCCTGCTTCTACACTACAAATATGTACTCTCAGGGCTACGATGGCCCACTCACCGGGTGCTTCCCTGTATAAGGTGCCATCAATTCCACCCCTTGTAGTGCTGAAAAGTGAAAAATCCTAGCAGCCGAGTGATTTTTGAAAGAATATAAGAACGTATTTTTAATTGAGTGTGCTCTTTTATAAAGATTGAATCCTACAACAGCAACTCAAACAGTAATGAAAATAAAGAAAATTCTAAAAAAATTGCTTATAAATTATACTTGAAATAACTTTTAATAGTCAAATTCACCTTAAGTGTTTTACTTTTTTCTGAAGCTTTAAAACTCTGTTAATATATGATTTCCTAAGCTAAAATGAAGCTAATGCATGGATTTAGGAATTCCGATTATTTTAGCTAGGTAATGCCACATTTATGGCAACCGTATCGTTAAAGTTTAAAAATTAATAGTTGAATAGTTGATCCTTTTAAATAACTTGTTTGAAGAAAATAAGGTTGTTTCTTTGATTTCGAAAAGGAAAAATGTTGATTTCTTTAAAAGCAACAATATTTAAGCCGTATAATTCTTATTAGTTTTCAATTGATTGATGACTGATTTTATTAACAAATTTATTAATTGTATGGTTACATTAATTTAATATTTTTGATGTCTAAAAGTACATAAATATCCTTATATGCTAATTTAAGCCTAAAGAACTTTCTTATTTTCATTTTAATGAATATCTTAAGGGTGATGTTTAGATGATCGCGGTAATTTGCAGATTATCTAAGTAATTTGGAGAATACATTGATAATTTTAAAAATGAATTAATTGATTGCACATAATTAGATCTCTCATCTATACTAATCTGCACATTATCTAAATAATCATCAGAATAACTGATTTCTATACATTAACAGTAACATATGCATGGGCAATTTCGGAGAAGAATCACAGTAAAAAGATCAAAGTTCAACTCCTAATATATTTGTAATTTATGTATAATAAAAAAAATAAATATGTAACAATGTATATCAAAATGTATTTGAATATTTTCCAGATTTAGTAGAAGAGTAAAAAAGTAGAATAAAAAATGAGATATAGGTATTACATAAAATAATATTCTTTTCTCAAATGATCGATCTTTTTATATTTTAAGGAAATGTTAAAAAGGAGGTGTGATTGTTGATTCATTCATAGCAATGTAGAAAAAATTAAATAATAACAAATTGAATGAAAAAATTGCTAAAATCTTATAATTATTTGATCAATTCCCTTGTGTTCAAAATATATTATTTTTTACCGTAAATAATGTTAGTATTCTGCGTTCAAATAGCACTTTTACATAAGAAAATGAAATTATTAACTGAAGAATAACTTTTGAGGCCTGTGAAAAGGAATCTCATTTAATGAAGTGAAACCAGCAAACCCGCAACTGCGTATACGTGGGCGATCACCTAGATGGCACGCACCAGATACACCTCGCCGTTCATGTAGCACTGATATTACCTGAAATCTGCACCTATCGCAATCTTGTTTTCTTAGGGAGGGAGGGTCTTGTGTTGAGTAAAGTGCGCAAGTTTTTTTTAGAATAGAGGGATTGAATAAAGAAGCACCTCACAATTTGTAAATGAAACAGATAATTTTCCCATTGTTCCCCATTTCGTGTCGTAAGATAAACGTGCCGCCCATCAGAATTTTTCTGATAACTGAAATTATGATTGTAAAATAAAATAAGAAAATAACTTATAAATATGTCGAATTTTTGAATTCTTATTAAAAATAATTAATACTATAGTTTAACGATTTTAAGTGATTTATAATTTTTGCTAATTAATTTTTTTAAATATATATTGTAATTTATGTTTACCGAGTCTAGAGTTCGAGAATACTAATGAACGCATTAAAAGATGCATGTTCTATTCTGTCTGTACTTAAATTCGTTACTTAAATTGGTGTTTAAAAACACGAAAGTTTCTTGAAATCGAATCACACATTATTCTGTAAATAATTCTCAAAGTGATTTAGTTTTAAAACCATATATTTAAAAATATTTTACTTCTAAATAAAAATAAACACACCATATTTGCGTTTATTTGCAAATGTGACATATATATCAATTCACACAAAAAACTTGAATAAAATATAAATGTAAAAATATTTTCGCATAATGTTTTTCACAGTTCATTTTATATTTTTTTATAGTTTAGTTTTTGGTTACACATTTTTACTCGTCTGTCATCTGATAATATTTTTACGAATTAACTCAACAGGACAGGCATAAGTGACAAAACCCTAGAGTTCCGGCAGGTTTACTTCATGTCCCGGTAAAAATAAATTTTGTTTTCATAGATGACCAAAAAATTTTAAAAATAATTAACTGTGATGTAGTGCTTAGAATAATGTTATATATTTCTGTACTGTGTAAGAAGAAAATCATAAATGGTCTTCTAATAAGTATTATAGTCATCGCATTGTCTTGTCACGTGAGCATGCGTGAAGTTTTGTTTGCTGAAGAGTATTTGCTGTGAAATTGCGAATAGTAAAAGCAAGAAGAGACTACCAAAAATGTGATTTATCTTAAGTGAAGAAAAATGGCACTTGCTTTTATATCAAATGAAGAATAATCCCATAGCATTTGATCAAAATTGTTGAGTATGCCTTTTGCTTACTTGGAGCATCAGCACCAGCCAATGAACTAGACATGCACTTAGGATTAAGGTTTACGGTATGGGCTTATGATGATATTTGAAGAAGGTATCGACGATTAACGTATTAGCTTGGGAAGATTTCTACAACAATGAAACCAAAAATAAAAAACGACTTTCTAAAAAACACTCCTGGCCAATGGTAAGTAATACATGGAAATAATGCTCACATTTTTATTCTTCATTCAAAGTGTTTCTTCTTACTTAATTAACTCACAAATAATAACGATTTGGAAATAAATTATTTAAATTTATACGATTGTCATTTATTATATAATCTCTTGTTTAAGTTTCTAATCAGCTATCATTTATTCATGGCACAGAAACTACTCTATAAAACACTCTACAAAGTCGCCAAAGATGTGCAACCTTGATGTGACGCTGCGGGGAGGAAGGTAGTATTTTGGTGTCCCGGTTGAACATTTCAGAAATCTGGCAGCCCTTCGGAAACTAATTTTTCTTTTCATTTTTTTACAATATTTTTAATAGCGTTCATCTCAGCTGCATTTGTTTCACATAGACGTAAGCAAACTGTGATTTACTTCCTGGAACTTCATTAATTTCCATCTTATTTAATGTAGTACGTCCCAACTCTCTCTCTCTCACACACACTTATATTCACTACAAAACAATTCCTATAATCATTAATTAATGTTACAATTTCCAACATTTTATCAATCAAAATAGTTTTATCTATTTTAATCGCGTATTTTCAATTATTTACAGTGTATACTGACTGAATCTTCAGTTGCATTGCAAAAATTATTAAATGGAAGAATATATTCAGAATTTAAATACCAATTTTGCGATAAATCGGTAATCCTACTCAGACATGGATTTTCTTTCCACTTTAATGTCACAAGAGCTATTATTCATTACAGGGGAATCATCTTTCTACCATTTTTAATTTCAAAAACAAAATGGAAATTTGTTTTTTAATTTTCCCTCTATAAATGCAAGATTGCTTTTCTTATCTTTTATTTTCGTCTGAATAAAATTAAGTTGTTCTTTTCCCCCTATTATAAATAATTCTTCTGTTTTGAGTTTTAATTGTTGATGTTGCCGCCCAACTTGTGGTCCGAGTGCCTGACTGCGGATAGGGAGGTCCTGGGTTGGAATCCCGGTTCGGAATTGATGTACTTTCTCTTTCTATCTATCCTGTCTTTGTCCTTTCCTTGTATGAATGGGTTGTAAATGGTTGTGCCTACCCTATAAACGGGTACCTATGGCATGCGTGTGTACTGAGGAAGTCGGACTCCACACCAAAATAAGGTTCAGTTGAATAAGTGGAGCAGCGCGCCCCATGTTGCCAGCTTAGCTGGCACACGCGACAACAACAACAATAAATGCAGTTATCTTTAATATTTGAATTTATTAAGATTAAATACATTTTCTAATTTGCAGAATGTAGAAATGTAGTTTAAAATATTTTTATTTTTAAAAATTTTTAAATTAAATAAAAAATCAGCTGGCACACGACAACAACAACAATTGTTGATGTTTCGATTCGACATCCCTTCTGAAATACATTCTTTTCGAATACCAGATGTCCAATTAGGACTCGATTTCTTTGTTTAAAAAGTTTTCTTCTACCGTTTGTCAACCGCCATAACATTGTCATTTACAAACGATAAATGCCTCAAACGTTGTGCTAACGCAATTGATTTTTAATTCCACGTGACTTTTTCCCAAGAGTGAAAACAGATGCTACTGTGAAGACAAATCCAAACAATTTTCTCATTAATGGAATTATATTTTTTTAATCGTTTGACCCGGTCTAATTAGTCTTCGTCTGCAAAAGATGACAGTTGATATATAAATATAAACAAACTTAGAATTATATATTTTTGCTTCTTTCATAAAAGCTTTTGAAGAGGAAAGGTTTTCAACGTTCACCGGCACACTGTTTTTATCTTTGTTTTTCGAACAATGTCGTTGGGTATGTCCATTCTCTACAAATTGAGTTTTTTCATTCTTTTGGACAGTCCTTAGAAATATGCCCATATTCATTACAATTAAAACATTTAATGCAATTTTTATCACTACAGGAGCAAAAATTTGAGTTTCGTTTTTCATTCGAATGAAAACATTCTGGGACGGGGGAACCCTTTAAAATTGCGGTTTTCTCTTACTACATTTTTGAAATTCATTTTTTACAGCGATCATTAACTTTACTTACATAATTAGCAAAATAAGATCTTTTCTCAATAATTTCGCGTTTTTTTTTTCAACTCATGATTTTATTCCAAAGAACATTCTCGTAGGAATCTAATTTCTCTGCTAATTTTCCCGGAGTAGTTCAATTAATATTATGAAATGATTGGGAATGATGGAGCGAACACTTTTCTTTATTTGTTCTATAATAATTAAGTCTAACTTCTTCGAAGTCTGGAATTTTAAGACCGACTAATCATTCATTAAAATAATTTTGTTTAACTCCTAAGTATAAAATCTTTCCATACATTTTTAATTATACTGGAATTTGCATGAAATTTCTGAGAAATCGTTCTGGACTTAATTAAAAAAATTTTAATAAAAGTTCCTTGATGTGTTAGTAGTAATTATTTGCCTTATCGTCCGGTTCATGAGCTATGTAATGAGTTATTCCGTACGTAAAAGTCCTGGAAGATGAAAAACCCAATGAGCTACATCTGAATCTATTCACCATGCTTGTCTTTTAAATAATATCAAATAAAACTTAATATCATTTTAATTTACAGTATATTTTTGCATAAACTATTACAAATTGCAAGAATCACGCTTTTCTGAATTATAAATATTCGCATAATTAGTTTTTCTTAACATACAGTGAGTGTAAAAAGTATTCGTACAGTACAATTGATTTAAAAGAGATTCGTTCCTAAAAATTATAAACGTAAATCCCATTTTCATTAATTATAAATATATAAGAAAACATATTTTCGCTACTTTCATGTGAAGTTTACACAAAAATAATTTTATATATGAATAAATATTTACAAAACTGAAACAATCCAACATATTGTGTAAAAAGTATTCGTACATCAGGCATATTTTGGCCAATACAATCATAATATTTCAGCTAATACCTTGTAGGATATTCTTTAGCTCGAATAACTGCCTTGAGTCTCTTTGGAATCGATTCCACCAATTTTGCTGTTATTGAGCTAGATATGGCGTCCCATTCTTGATTAAGAGCTGATTCCAAATCATTTTTATTAGAAATATGTCTGGATCTGATATTTTTATCAAGAACGTCCCATAAATTCTAGATGGGGTTGAGGTCCGGCGATAGAGCAGGAAATTTCATGAACTTTGGGGTATTATATAGTATCCAGAGCCTTGCGTTTAGGGCTGTGTGCTTGGGGTCGTTATCATGCATGAAAACGTTATCACCATTCAAGCCCATTTTTGTTGCACTTTGTCCTAAATTATTGTTTAAAATGTCTATGTAAAGTTGATGATTTATAATGTCTTTAATAAAGACTGATTTGCCCACCCCAGAAGCACTCATACATCCCCAAAACAAGCAGATTTCCACCCTCATGTTTCACTGTTGACACTAAATTCATAGGATGCATTTCTGTATTGCGCTTTCTGCATACCATTCATCTCCCGTCCGATCCAAATATGTTGCATTTACTTTCACTTGTAAAGATAATCTTTTTCCAGAAATCTGGACTTTCATTAACGTATTGCTTGGCGAAAAACAATCGCAGCTTCCGATTCTTCTCACTAACAAAGAATTTTCGTCTCGCAACACGGTCATTGAAACCTTCATTTCTACATGCATTTAGAACAGTACGTACGGAGACTGCTGTTCCCATGTTCTTCAGTTCTGATGTTAATGTAGGAGCACTTTAGAATTTCCACTAAAGAACCATTTAAGTAACTTACAAAATGACGTCAATTGACAACATCTTAATGGCTAAACTATTAATAAAATATAACTTAAAAAAATTTGAATTTCTTTTAGTGTACGAATACTTTTTACACCACAAGATGTTGGATTGTTATAGTTTTGTAAGTATTTATTGATGTAAAAATTTATTTTTGTGTAAATTTCACATGAAACTAGTGAAAATATGTTCTATTGTGTATTTATAATTAATTAAAATGTAATTTATGTTTATAATTTTTATGAATAAATCTCTTTTAAATCAATTGTGTACTGTACGAACACTTTTTACACTCATTGTAGGCGTATTACGCACAAAAAGTACTAACACAAAGCAGACATGTTACGCAGTTAACAATAACTGCCCCAGTTCAAATCCTATAAATATACTAGATACCCCACACACAACACAACAATTATAATCTATATTATAATTATTCCTATTAAATTAAAAGTATGATAATAGACTACATGAACTTATTGGGACAAAATAACGAACACACAAAAATAAAATGTTTCTCATTTTACATAAGTCTTGTTTTCTGATTATAGTAAAGTTCAAAGCTACCATGAAAAATCAATTTATAAGTAAAAATAAAATACCAAAGATGATAGTAGAAATGCTGATTATATAACAAAAACGCGCATATAACATAAAGCTCATTGTATTGTATCAATAATTTCTTAAATAAATATTTCATCGTATATCATTTTATAAAATTAACAAATAACCTACATTTTATACGTAAATATCAATCACAATAGTATTATTTAATTTAGTACAATGCTTATTATATAAACACTTGAGAAATCAAATTAAAATAGTGACAAATGATTATCCAGTTCTTTTTTTCCGAATTTTTCGTATTTCGAAAGTTTTGTAACAGTGATTGGGAAGTTGACTAAAAATTGTAAATATCTCTCTCAACTTTAATTTAAAAAAACAGTAGTTGTGATTTAAGTAAAATAAATGCACATGAACTAAATCATTTTACTGCATGAAAACCAATAAAGCCATCTTCACGAGTTCCTGCAAAATTATCATAGGAAGAAATGTATACATTTATTCACATTATTTTGAATTCAGTGAAAAAATTTTACACTAAAATTTTTACAATAAAGTTATTTTATAGAATGAATAAAAAAGTGTACAGTAACAATTAAGTAATATTGAAGTAAAATTTAATTAGATGCAAATGGTTATAAAATATATATCAAACAATTTTTTAATTACTCAAAATATCCAAAAAACTTTTTGTTGAAAAAATTTCTTATGAATAATCTTTAGTACTTTAAAACATAAATTAACCAATATTCTCAAACATGATGCGCATATTATGCTATAATAAATTCAAAAAAAATTTATAAGAATAACTTCATTTTAAATCATTTTCTGTATTATTTAGAATGGAAAGAAATGCGGTTGATAAATGTAAATACAATAAACATTTAAACATTACTTAATTCCTTTAATGTAAAAAAATTAATTTTGAAGTATGAAATCAAAAAGTTCCTCTAACCAAACATCAAAACTATCACAACAACATGAAGTCAAGAGATCCCGATCAGGGACCCCGTGGAGTGAAGCTCAAGTGTCGTTGCATGAGCTCACGGGTTTGATTCCAGATCAGGGACCCCGTGGAGTGAAGCTCTAGTGTCGATGCATGAGCTCACGGATTTGATTCCAGATCAGGGACCCCGTGGAGTGAAGCTCAAGTGTCGTTGCATGAGCTCACGGGTTTGATTCCAGATCAGGGACCCCGTGGAGTGAAGCTCAAGTGTCGTTGCATGAGCTCACGGGTTTGATTCCAGATCAGGGACCCCGTGGAGTGAAGCTCAAGTGTCGTTGCATGAGCTCACGGGTTTGATTCCAGATCAGGGACCCCGTGGAGTGAAGCTCAAGTGTCGTTGCATGAGCTCACGGGTTTGATTCCAGATCAGGGACCCCGTGGAGTGAAGCTCAAGTGTCGTTGCATGAGCTCACGGGTTTGATTCCAGATCAGGGACCCCGTGGAGTGAAGCTCAAGTGTCGTTGCATGAGCTCACGGGTTTGATTCCAGATCAGGGACCCCGTGGAGTGAAGCTCAAGTGTCGTTGCATGAGCTCACGGGTTTGATTCCAGATCAGGGACCCCGTGGAGTGAAGCTCAAGTGTCGTTGCATGAGCTCACGGGTTTGATTCCAGATCAGGGACCCCGTGGAGTGAAGCTCAAGTGTCGTTGCATGAGCTCACGGGTTTGATTCCAGATCAGGGACCCCGTGGAGTGAAGCTCAAGTGTCGTTGCATGAGCTCACGGGTTTGATTCCAGATCAGGGACCCCGTGGAGTGAAGCTCAAGTGTCGTTGCATGAGCTCACGGGTTTGATTCCAGATCAGGGACCCCGTGGAGTGAAGCTCAAGTGTCGTTGCATGAGCTCACGGGTTTGATTCCAGATCAGGGACCCCGTGGAGTGAAGCTCAAGTGTCGTTGCATGAGCTCACGGGTTTGATTCCAGATCAGGGACCCCGTGGAGTGAAGCTCAAGTGTCGTTGCATGAGCTCACGGGTTTGATTCCAGATCAGGGACCCCGTGGAGTGAAGCTCAAGTGTCGTTGCATGAGCTCACGGGTTTGATTCCAGATCAGGGACCCCGTGGAGTGAAGCTCAAGTGTCGTTGCATGAGCTCACGGGTTTGATTCCAGATCAGGGACCCCGTGGAGTGAAGCTCAAGTGTCGTTGCATGAGCTCACGGGTTTGATTCCAGATCAGGGACCCCGTGGAGTGAAGCTCAAGTGTCGTTGCATGAGCTCACGGGTTTGATTCCAGATCAGGGACCCCGTGGAGTGAAGCTCAAGTGTCGTTGCATGAGCTCACGGGTTTGATTCCAGATCAGGGACCCCGTGGAGTGAAGCTCAAGTGTCGTTGCATGAGCTCACGGGTTTGATTCCAGATCAGGGACCCCGTGGAGTGAAGCTCAAGTGTCGTTGCATGAGCTCACGGGTTTGATTCCAGATCAGGGACCCCGTGGAGTGAAGCTCAAGTGTCGTTGCATGAGCTCACGGGTTTGATTCCAGATCAGGGACCCCGTGGAGTGAAGCTCAAGTGTCGTTGCATGAGCTCACGGGTTTGATTCCAGATCAGGGACCCCGTGGAGTGAAGCTCAAGTGTCGTTGCATGAGCTCACGGGTTTGATTCCAGATCAGGGACCCCGTGGAGTGAAGCTCAAGTGTCGTTGCATGAGCTCACGGGTTTGATTCCAGATCAGGGACCCCGTGGAGTGAAGCTCAAGTGTCGTTGCATGAGCTCACGGGTTTGATTCCAGATCAGGGACCCCGTGGAGTGAAGCTCAAGTGTCGTTGCATGAGCTCACGGGTTTGATTCCAGATCAGGGACCCCGTGGAGTGAAGCTCAAGTGTCGTTGCATGAGCTCACGGGTTTGATTCCAGATCAGGGACCCCGTGGAGTGAAGCTCAAGTGTCGTTGCATGAGCTCACGGGTTTGATTCCAGATCAGGGACCCCGTGGAGTGAAGCTCAAGTGTCGTTGCATGAGCTCACGGGTTTGATTCCAGATCAGGGACCCCGTGGAGTGAAGCTCAAGTGTCGTTGCATGAGCTCACGGGTTTGATTCCAGATCAGGGACCCCGTGGAGTGAAGCTCAAGTGTCGTTGCATGAGCTCACGGGTTTGATTCCAGATCAGGGACCCCGTGGAGTGAAGCTCAAGTGTCGATGCATGAGCTCACGGGTTTGATTCCAGATCAGGGACCCCGTGGAGTGAAGCTCAAGTGTCGTTGCATGAGCTCACGGGTTTGATTCCAGATCAGGGACCCCGTGGAGTGAAGCTCAAGTGTCGTTGCATGAGCTCACGGGTTTGATTCCAGATCAGGGACCCCGTGGAGTGAAGCTCAAGTGTCGTTGCATGAGCTCACGGGTTTGATTCCAGATCAGGGACCCCGTGGAGTGAAGCTCAAGTGTCGTTGCATGAGCTCACGGGTTTGATTCCAGATCAGGGACCCCGTGGAGTGAAGCTCAAGCTGCTGTAACATAGCTTCTAAATTTTATTTAATAACACAAGTAAAATTTTATAAGCTACTATTTTATATGAAAACTGGTATGAATGAAATATCACGGTTCCTAACCAATAGTACTGGTCAAAATTGTTACGAATATAGTTAAGCGTAACTCACCTTACCTTTTATTGCATAACTATAAATTCAGATTTATTTTTTAGAAATCTTTTACAATGGCTCATTTGGAAAATAAAATATAAATTCTGCAGACATATCAGTGCAGCTTAATATAGTTTTGTGGCTTACGATAAGTGCACAGGAAAATCGATTAAATAACTATATAAAACAGATATATGAAACATCATGTTTCAAAACTCTTTTAAGCACAGTTGTCTTCGTACAGGTGTTTTGAACTGGGTTCGAGGAAGCGCCTTGGTATCAACATAAGCAAGATGAAGAAAATACACATTTCCTGTAGAAAAGTGCAACTGTGTGGTTAAATGAATCATATTAGAATTATTGTTAATTAAATTATAAACTTACAAATTTATAAATATGTTATTCTCTGCTGACACTTCCTTTTTTTCTATTATATTTACTTTTCCTCATTATTAACATTTTATTATTTTTCTATTCTTTATAAACGTAAATTATATTTATAAATTGTTTTTCACAAAATACTACATCGTATAAGTAAGAATAAAAAAATGACACCCAATGGTGATTCAAGCCTGGTATTGCCAAAACTCATTCTATTTGTAAATTGCTTATCTTAATGAATATGAAATGTAAAATGTATTATATATTATATGGTTTTATGGATTTGATATGAAAAGCTAATTCTTGTACAAATATTTGTTTCTATAATCTATTAAAATATTAATGCTTTATAGCTTTTACCCCGTTTTAGTTCATATTAAAATAAGGTACAAACAATTAAAATAACCAAGTCTAATATTTTTCCAAGTATAATCTCTCTCGTTTCTGAATATCACCTATATTTTATAAAAGTCACATATATGAAATATAGATAATCTTAATTATTCTTTTAAATGTTATTTATTAAGATAGTTTTGATAACGTTTAAAGTAATTGAAATATAGTAAATGTACGTAAATAGGTGTTCACATGCTCCCCACATCTAAATATAATAACTAAAGCTTTTCATTTTAAAATCAGTTACTTCCAATTTCCATAAAACATATTGAAATTACAAACTATGGCTCAAAATATAAGAGAAATGCTATTAATAAAATGAACTGGAAAAAGCCTTGCTTATAAACTATAAAGTTATAAGTACGTTTTCAATTTAATAAATTAATCAATTCCATTTTTACTCATGAGATACTAAGTAATGAGGAAAAGATCTCCAAGAATAATGAAAATCATTTAGAAAAAATCCCAAAAATAATTGTATCTTTTAATAAATTATCAACCACTTATTACAGCTAAAGTTAATTAAAATATATAATTAATGAATTATCATTGAATGGTAGCTAGTCGAAAATTCCCATTTAAGCAAATGCATTGCTTTATTGGTGATCAAAACAAGTCTCCTAATTCAAAATTCATTTCTAAAAAAATTTTAACTATAAATTAGTGATCTTGTATTTCTCAAAATGTTTTACACCAATTACATTATTTTCCTAATCTGAAAAGTAACACATGTTGTAAGCGAGTACAAAAAGTCAACATAAGTGATTTATATTTACTAAATTTTAATTTCAAATCAAAACTAAACATGAGTAGATTTTTCACTTAATAAATTCCTTTTATGTTGATTTAATTGTTACCCAGAAAACTGCTTATTTAAAATATAGGAGCAATTATATAGAATAACGCACACACACATCATTTCCAAACATGATTGTAATACATTCTTAAGTTTCTAAATTTAAGGTACATTAAATGAGCTAAAATTTGAAAATATTAAATTCTTAACCTATTAATGATAAAGCAAATCTGAATATTAAAGATATCAGTTTAGAAACCGGTAAAAATTTCAGAAAAAAGGAAAACTTATTTTTAATACAAATAGAAATGCAGATACATAAAAAGATCTGAATATTTATTCCATCAGCTACTATCAGTAAAAGACAACAAGTTGTAATAATGACAATTATTTCTGAGTGAATTTTCTCAGAAAAATCTCAAATAAGACAAACTTCTAATTTCTAGATCATTGAAAAAGTTACAATTTTTTAATAAAAATCTTTTTACAGTAAGTACATTAAAAAATTTCATTATTAACTCATATATGGGAATAATTCACCAATGATACAAAGAATGACAATTACAACATTTACTTTATGGTGTTTATGAGAAAAAAAATTAAAATTATAATTGTAATCAGTAATTAACTAAAAAATTTTCAAATTATTTTTCACTAACTCATATTGAACTTCTAAAAATTGAAATCTTCAGAAAAAACTACATATTACCTGAAGAATGTTGCAACAATATAAGAATCATCGTTTCACAAAAATTAATTATCATTTTTAACTTAATCAGACAATTTTAAACTTTCTAGATTAAAAATTCAAATTAACTTTTAATTAATGACCATTTTTATAAGGGTTTGGTTTTAAATTTGAAATAAATGAGCTTCCTGATGACAAAAAATTCCACTGTATGTTTTTACAGCAAGAATTTGGTTCAGTTTGTCATTCCATGGTCATTTAATGCTCTTAATGGCTAATTTAATCTGTTTCATTTTATGTAGATTCAAAACCACTACAAATATTCACGACTAGGTGGGATTCAAAACCATAAAAAGTTTAACCAAAGGTAAGAGCGCTAACCATTTGGTTACCTTCTCGGCTTTTAAAACAAGAGACTTTTTTCTTCTCAATATTCTACCAAACGGATATAATTAGGAATTGAAATTATATTCGAACACTAATTAGAAGAAAGATTATTTATGTATATGTATACATATATGTGTGTGTGGTGTGGTGAGTGTGTGTGTGTGTATGTGTGTGTGTGTCTTTAAGACACGCATTTCTTTGAAATGATATGACTAATCAAACATATTTTATATTGTTCAGAATACATTTAGAATAAGAATCTTGGGCATACTTAAACAGTTTGTATTTTTTACTTCTTATTTCTCATTATTATGATAAAATAGAACAATGAATTAACTAAATTACTACTCCATAATGAAAAACTCAGATTACACGCTTAGGTTTATTTGGGGGAAATGACATAAAAAACAATGAAGCTGAATTAAAATTGCATATTTCCGATTAATTCTTAAATAAAAAGTAAAATTTTAAAAATAAATTTATTTTGGGTAATGTGACATACTTAAGCAAACAATAAAAATAATAAATATATATTCATTATTAAAACATTTTTATTATTTTTCAAATAATTTTCACACTTAATAGAATGGTATTCTAACCAAATAATTGATTCTTCCTTACAACACAGATCCTTATGTTTAATACACTTTTAATGAAAACTGATCGCTTTAACCAAGACTAAATTTAACCATTTTTTTTAATTCAACTACATAATAATTTAGATTGGGATCGCTCAGAGGAATTCCGATTATAAAAAATTAATCCATTCCATGCTGTTTCTTTATGACAAAAAAAGCTCAAAGAAATTCAATACATTAAAATTTATAAATATACATTAATAGCAATCTTACAATTTCAGGGGAATACCTAAATTCAATAAAAAACATGCAGAATAATTTACAACGTTTAATTTTGAAAAAAAAATACAAATGTTGCATTTTAAAGTGTATAATGAAATTTTCACTAAATTTCAAATTATAACTTTAAATTAATTTTTAATACACTTTAAGCAGTAATACATTTAAGAGCGATGAAATATTTATTGAGAAATTACCCTTATTGATAGATGCAAACAGAGAAAATAAATTATTTTATTTTTTATGTATTTTCATTTGTTTGAATTTTAAAATTTTGCATTTGTATATAAACCATTTAATGAATAACTGATTTAGTATGTAATGATTTAAAAAATAAACCTTAAATAGAATTAATGGACAACTAATTTATTTCTTAGTCCACATCAAACATCTATATGGAATTGGTGTCAATGACAGTTTTTTATAGCTCCATGCCGATTTTTAATGAAATAAATTTGATGAGGAAATAAATCTTCAACTAAAAAGATGTTTAATGATAGAAATATCTAATTTCTACATTTTTAATTTAATATTCATGCACCAAATTAAATTAATATGAAAATTAAAATGAACTAATATCATAATTTTTAACTATCAACTTAATATATTATTGTCAGAATTACCATTTGACTTATTTAGAAAGTTTAGGACTATTAAATTTTTAAAGAAAACTTTAATAAAATTGTTAATTACAATAAAGAATTAAATATGTTGCGAACTACAATATAACATTTCATATTAATAATTGATTCAAACTTATTCTTATGCCTATTATTTATTTATTTCTTACGGTAGTTAATGTTCAAATTCTATCGACTAAAAAAATGGAATGATAACAAAACAAACAAAACTATAACAAAATGCTAATTGGACACCATTATGTAGTATACTGGAACTGTGTAAAATACTTTAAAACTTTTCCCATTGTACATACTTTATTAACCAATAATTATTATTAAAATACAAAGGATTATCTTTCCTAAAAGTTAAGAAAAGATCTTCAGTAGATGTTGAAAAACTTTGCATTATCAGAAAATATGATTCAATTATCAGTATTGAACAGTACAACAATTAGTAAAGAAAGCAACACAAACTTTATAATTAACTTTAAGAGATTAAGAACAAAAAAAAACCTAATTTGCAATATTGGGAACGGCGTGTTTACTTACGTAGTTCAATCTGAAGAAACAGCGTTCCCTAGAGAAGCTAATTTGTCTGACGTCCAGGGTAGAAATGCAGCGAACTTTGAGCCGACAATTTCTGCGCATTCATGCAGTTCCTGCTTTATTATTATTCATACACAGCAGCCAATGAAAAGCTGCAAAAAAGTGCTGATTTCGTCATTAGCTTTGAATTCAATGTTTGGACGACAAAACGTTGTCTTTAAGCAATAACAATTTTTTTTTATTTTAACTGAAAACGAAGGAGAACCACATTCCGAATTAAAATATTATGTCAGGCAATAAATAAAAAAATATTTTGTAAAAAATAATGCAACATAGGATGTTTTACGAAAATATACAATAATAACGTTAAAATAATGAAAAAAATATTCAATATTTTACTTTAAAATTTAAATTTCTTTATTTTTTACGCTAAACACTGCATTAAAATAACAGGATGGTATTGGTGCAGATAGTTTGTTGCACTTTATCATATTTTAAGAATATAAAAAGATATTTTACTCTTGATAGCTTTCACTGCTACAATTATAGAAATTCTTAAGGATAAAAAGTTATTTTATTCTGAAAACTGGATGGTGAAATGATTTTCTCATTTTTGAGGTGCTTCGATTTTTCAGACAACTTCGATTTTTAAATTAAACTTGGTATTACTTTAATTGGGTGAGATTTGGTGATAAAATTGTAAAAAAAAATATATAAATACGTTTAAGCAAATGGCTTATAGATTATGGTCATTACATATTTGTAATTGCCATCAAATTTGAAAATTTTTAAATAGATAATAAAGGAACTTTTTACAGAAAATAATGAGCCATTTGGAAAACTAATCACTCCTTTACAATTTACTAAAAATACATCATTTTTATGAAAATGAAATAAGAATATCTACAAAACAGAATAAATACAGAAAGAATTATTAAAAATTGATATTAAAATAATTTTAATTGCTTTGGTACAACTTTTGTATTTGGATTTGAAATTTGACTATTTTTAATAACTGAAAATTTATTGGGATCATCTGCAAATGTTGATTATCTCCGCCATATTTAATAGAATGCTCTATTTCACACTTTCAGCAAAAATGAGATAATTTCTCCTTAACAAGTTGGTATGATTAGCTACAGAAATTAAAGTATTTAAGAAAAGAAAAACAATAAATATTTTGGTCATAAATAATTTTAATGCGAATTATTTAAAACAATGTTTCTGAAAATTTTTTTAGTTCCTATGAAGATAGTTTTCGTTTGGAATTTTAAATAAATGTAGTGTCACCCAACTTGCTTAGTGGTCAGCGTCCCTGACTGCGGATAAGGCGGTCACGGGTTCGAATCCCGGTTCGGGCATGGATGTACTTTCTCTCTCTAACTATCCTGTCTTTGTCCTTTCCTTGTATAAATGAGGTGTGAATGGTTGCCTACCCTATAAATGGGTCCCTATGGCATGTGTGTACTGAGGAAGTTGGACACCACACCAAAATGTGGTTCAGTTGGAAAAGTGAAGCTGCGCATCCCATGTTGCCAGCCTAGCTGACACACGACAACAACAACAACAATAAATGTAGTTATATTTAATATTTGAATTTATTAAGATTAAATACATTTTCTAATTTGCATTAGAAATGTAGTTTAAAATATTTTATCGATTCTAATGTTTAGTAAGTATAAAAAATTTTTTATTCATAAATATCAGTTTTTGGAAGTAATGCGAAATGCTTGAATAGTTGTTTTTGAAATAGAAATTGAAAAGATTAAGATAGATAAAATTTTTCAGTACCATTTCTATAAATTGAAAATTAAAATATTAAAAATTGGTATTATATAATGCATCCCATCAATATTTAAATGTAATTTTGCAAAGGTATTAATATTCAAGTAGAAATTTACTTGTATCTTTTTCTTTTTTTATATATCTTTTGTTTCAAAAGATATAAGTATCTGAAAGTTACCCGCCGTACTTGTCTAGTGGTCAGCGTGCCTGACTGCGGGTAAGGAGGTCCTTGGTTCGAATCCCGGTTCGGGCATGGATGTACTTTCCCTCTCTATCTATCCTGTCTTTGTCCTTTCCTTGTATGAATGAGA
Source organism: Latrodectus hesperus (assembly GCA_037975125.1). Lineage (NCBI taxonomy): Eukaryota > Metazoa > Arthropoda > Arachnida > Araneae > Theridiidae > Latrodectus > Latrodectus hesperus. The sequence goes on from JAJQOW010000136.1 coordinate 36,638, forward strand.
TGTAAATGGTTGCCTACCCTATAAACGGGTACCTATGGCACGTGTGTAGAGCAAAGTCGTACTTTCACCTTCTTGGTGCTCTGATTAAAACGAAAGACGCTCCCAATTGACTTAAATTCGCATAGCTAAGGCATAGCGAGCTTGGCTTTTCCAAGTGTCATTAGTAACAACAACAAAAAAATTTAATCACAAATTAAATTTTGAAGAGTTTGTATCATCACATACTTTCTTATAAAGTTCAATTTTATCTCCTGTCTAGTTGAATAGATTATTTTGAGGAAGTTATCTTTCATGTACAATCTTCATTGTGAAACTGAATTTTTTAAGTAACTTTGCTTACATTCTACAAATTTCTTCGAATGTTATATTTGTTTTCCTCCAATCTCATGATGTTTTCTTGCGGGTACATAACGATTACTAGATTGTGACTGAATGAGATGACATTCTTTATATTAATTTTCATTTCGGTGAATTCTTTGAGGTTTTCTGCTCGTGATCCCACTGAAAGCATCTGTTTATTTATTTATTTCACAGTGCTTTTAGAGACAATTTCCTTTTCTTTTAGAAATGCAGTTATAGGATCAAGCAAATCTACATATAGATTTTATGCGTTGAAGCTAGATAACTAACAATGCGAAAGAAATTAATATCATTTGGAAGTTCTTTGTCCTTTAATACTTGAATTAAATTTTTCCATTGTCGATGGTTTTTTTGCATTGGTGCGAATGTAATTAACAGTGTGTAACACTGTTTTCATAACATCAAAGTATATTAAATATTTTGTTACCAGATATTCTCAGTGAATCGTTATGAATTGTGGAATTTGAGTATCATCTCTTAAAGACCCAATTTGAGCAAATGTTTTTACGCAGCATTGCCGGAGCTGAGCTGTATCAGTTGCAATGCTTACAAATTTATTAAGAGGCACATCAAAAGTTTTTATTATGGAATCTAATGCATTTTTAATACCAACACCACGATTTGACTCTTGAAGTGCTACTAAATCTAATAATTCTTCTTTAACAACGAAGTCAGGTGAAACAAAATGTATGAAAACTGCCAATTTGTAGAATATTTGTGATATCTGTTGATTCCATAAGGGATAGGCTGAATGCAATACAGTATCTTCATAACTTTTTTTAAAATTATATTCAAGAGATGTGTTGATTGCAGCTATGTGTCATTCGGATCATTCGTTGTGTGTCTCGAGATGAAAATTTTCGAAGCAACTTTGTGCAAGACTGATTTATTTGGGTTTAAGACTTTTAGGCCTTTTTCACACTAGACGACTTTTATCGATGAAAAGTCGTTCGATATTTTACCATGAGAAGTTATTAAAATAACCACATAATAGATTGGTATCTTTCACACTGAACGAGAAACGATATTTTATCGTACCATCGCGTAATAGCTGAGGTACAAGCCACTGGAAAATAACAATATCGTGTCGTTTGCACTTTGCTGTGATGCAGGTGTACAAATGGACGTCTTCACACTAAACGATATTTAGTAGTTTGTCGTGTCTCAGATTGTTAAATGGTTTTTTATTTTTTCTAGTAAATAGGTAAATCTGAATGTTTAAAAAGTAAAACAATGAGTGAAGAAATAGACACGGACATGTAAATTTCTCTTGTTGAAGCGAGACCTGTCTTATGGGACCAATCTAAAGAAATTTATAAAAACAGGAATGCTATAAAAAAAGATGTGGGAGGAAGTATTTTTCGAATTAAAAAAGAGTTTAGTGGATTTGATGATAAACAAAAGAAATTATTTGGTAAGTACTTTATATTATTTATATTTATTTATTTTTTATTATTTATATTTATTTATTTAACATAAAATTAGAACTTATAGATATGAAATTTAATTTATTGATTTATATGTACGTATATATATATATATATATATATATATATATATATATATATATATATATATATATATATATATATATATATATATATATATATAATATATATATATATATATATATATATATATATCGTCCAGGCTTTCGATAGGTGATACCCAGGTGTGAACAGTTCTTTGTGTAAACTTGGCGTCTACGCTAGAGATTTCTATCAGGTGCGATTAGAATTCTGAACATTTTCACTTATATTATTCATGAACTAAAACTGAAAAATAAATTATCATTTGTTTTATTTAATCATTATAAAATCATTATTGTAAAAATTATGTATTCATGATTACTATACACATAATATACATATAAAAAAATAGTAAAATACCCCAATAATGTCGACGTGGACGATATCATGGATGTAAAATATGATTTAATAGATTAATAGTTTTACTTATTCTAGATTTTATGTATTACTTTTATGATACTCTCGGCATCTATTGAATTATGATGGAGTGTACCTATTTTATAACTAATAAAATATAATATGGATAATATTTTATTACATATATAATCTATTATCTATTCCATTCTATTTGTCAGACAACGAGTGAGTAGCTTAGGTGGGGAAGGAAGAAGTTCTTATATATATATATATATATATATATATATATATATATATATATATATATATATATATATATATATTAATATTTAAGGATTTATTGATAAATTGGATTATTTACATGCATCTTTAAGCTAGCTCCTTCACACCATCTCCTCTCTCAATTACTTGTACATCTTTTTCAACATGACATATTGAGCACTGCCATCTAGTGGCTACTCATTTTTTAAGTAATATTACAGCTTGATGTTAACAAATCCATAATAATATATAATGGATTATAATGAATCTCCCAGGGGTAACTCTTCTTCTCGATTAAAGAATGATTTAAGTTAAAAATGTAAGATATTAAAATTATGTAATATGTAACATAGTAGTAGTGCTACCTTAGAAGCTTACACTGAAATTAATAACCCCTTTACCATCATGTTTTGCATGATTTATTTTATTTTCTCTTTGTTTTTTTTTAACGTTTTTAATAGCACAATGCTCGCTATACATTTATATAGCCCCAAACTTTAAAGGATATATCAATATGCCACATCAATCATATCCATCTTTTTTGCAGAAATTTACAAGGTATGAATTTTTTCCATCTTCTTCACAGTGTTATTATTCAGCCCACTTTTCTCTGTGGTGGCGAGATATGTTTTATTTGAGGCTTAACAACTACACAGGTTGACGCAATCTGTGAAAGGAATTTAAGATTCTATTCCCATTTGGTTGCAATAATGACAAGATAGAATACTTCACTGTAATTTTATTTGACACTTCTTTACACAAAGGTGCCAATATGCACAGCATGAAATTGGAATAAATCTTATAGAAATTTATAAAACCTAAAATTTTAATCACAGCACCACTCACATAAAGCATCGCCTCAAAAATAAGTTAAGAGCAAAATTATAATTAGAGCATTTATTGAGAAATCCTTTTTGTGCTTTATGGTATTTTCCTCTTGAGCATTGACAACGTTATCTTCAGGATCCAGAAGCACCACTTTACAAAAATAAAGCAACAGATTGAAGATTGATAACAGCTGAAAAAGTAATGCAAGCAAATTGGAAAAATTTCGTTAAAATTTTAACTGCAACTCTCACACACACAAAAACCGAAGAAAAATTAATATATAAAATTTAGATTTGGTGATACCGTAAGAGAATCATAAAATGTTTTCCATTCGGACGTGTAAACTATATGAAAAAAGAAAACTTCAGTCGTGAATATACGATTATCACAAATAGACTACGAATATTAGACTATAATGCTGTCAATGAGTTCCATGGATAGCGCTTCAAATTTCTCACGTTAGCAGCTGTAAGCTGGTGTATGGTTTGGAAAGGCAGTTGGAAAGCAGAAACATGCTTCCCAAGAAGTCTCTGCGCATAATCAATCGGATTAAAGTCGGGAAAGCTTCTTGGTCATGACATGGGAAAGACAAGCTTCGTCTTCGGGATTTGTTGCACAAAGTGAGCGAATTGTTTGCTTGCAAAACAAATAGTTCCAACTGCTATATAACAATAGGACGAACAACAAAATTCAGAATATTGTGTCTGTACCTAAAATCATTGAGAGTTCCATCTGGCAGCATGGAGAGGTCTTAGCATTCCTGTAAAGATACACCCCTGTACCTAGTAGGAAATTTTCTTCTGCATAGATGTCCCTTTCCCATATGATACAAGAAGGACATTGATGGTTTGCTTCTTCCCATATGTAAACATTTCAATAACAATTCTGTAAAGCAAATCTAGATTTATTTGTGTAAAGCACAGATTCTCCCGAAAAGTAAGGTTCCCAGTTCGAACCCAGTCACAGTGGAACCACGGGAGACGGATGTAACAATTTTACCTTCTGAGTGTAGATCTCTGAAGGGAGTGCTTTGGGAATTTTCCGGATTTCATCCTTGCTAAAAGTGATTAAGAACCGCTGTCTCTGAAAGAGTTCTTCCCATAAACAATTGTTCAGGGTCATTAAAATGCCTTACAACAACGCTAGGCGTTAGAATTCCCACAGCGTGATATCAAAGTAACTGTCATTTGCAGAAGTTGTAACTTTTGGCCTGTCTTCGAATAAACTTTGATATCGATTTTTGAGTAGATTATTGCTATAGAGGTATTTATCAAGAAATAGAACTTACTTATTTAAATTTTAATTTTAGATAAATAAAAATATTTATTATAATAAAAATGTAACAATTAAAAAGCTATGAAACATTGTTTGTGATCTTAAAAAATATTTCTCACCTTCAATTTCATTTTGATGTAAACTTATTTTTATTAAAAATATTTTTGAGGAACACAAAAATAAATAATTTTTGCATTATATTTTATTTTATTAGGCATCATAAACTTTGTTAAAATTAAAATATTTTTCCTTCATTTAATATTAATTACAAAGAGAAAGTTTTAAGAAGGGAGCTTTGAATGAACAACATATAAATCTTCCTCTTTCTTTTCACGCAACTAAATTGTTTAACCTGAACCTTATAGAAAATTTTGTTTAAGAAAAGACATGATTCAACGCGCAAGGGATGAGAGATGTAAGATTTTAGGAGAGGAGAGAGTTGTTCCCAGTTTTCCAAGACAGACTGCTATGGCTCTGTTCAGCGGACTGACTGGACATGACTGCTTACAAGACGATTTGTATAAAATTAGAGCGGTGGATTCTCCAAACTGTGTTTTGAGTGACTCTGACAAACCCATGATTTTTGATCATTTAAATCATAGGTTCCTAAAGTGGTCCAGGTGGACCCCCAGGGGTCCATAGGAGATCACACGGGGGTCCACGTAGACGTGAAAAGAAAACAGGGGTTCACAAGTTGTAAGTGAGGGTCCACGAAACATTTTCTGGTTTTCAGAATAAAGAACAAAAATTTTGGCTTGGATTTACCTATCAACGTACGCAGGTAGCATCATTCACTAGGTAGGTACTCAAAAATATTCGAGACTCAATTCAAACACAGAATTGAATAGAACAATAGACAATAGTACAAGTGTATACCACGTGTCGAGACTTGCAAAGTGCCCGCTCGTCCGGGATGCTTGCAAAGGGATGCAATGCGACTCCAAGAACAAAACGTTACTCATTTGTTTACGGGATTTTAAACATAAAAGTGTGACTGTGAGTGAATCGATGTCAGTGTTTGCAGTGCCGGAAAAAATAAGTACCTGCTTATTTGTTATGCATATTTTCATTGTATATTGTAATTTATCAATCATATTATATTTGTTTTACTACTTGAATGTAGTAGGTAGTTATGAGTAAAAATTATAAATACTAGAGATTATTCTAAACTTCTATAAAAAAGAACAAAAAGCCAAGGAAGATTAAACTTTAGGTACCTAGGTACTTTTTTGTTTAAGTAATTTTTGTTAGTACCTAAAGGTACTTTTTGTTACCAGCAGGGGGTCTACCGAAAATAGTAAGACTTTAAAAGTGGTCCACGAGAAAAAATGTTTGGGAACCCATGATTTAAATGATTGATTATACTGTATTTTCTAAATTTGAGAACATTGTCAAGAAGTATTGGAGAACCCGTGAACTTAAGAGATAATGTTTGGCATTTGTAAAATAAACAAAGTAGAAGTTTAACAATGGAAGAGTTTCATTGTTAAATATAAAAATGCAAATGAATTGGATACTGAAAAAGTAAGTGTGTATTGTTGATCAATTAAACAAACCATTATAAAGATAAACAGACGAAAATTTTAATTGTTAGACAGATGCATTTGTTTAATAATGGATTCATTATTTATTATTTCATTTATTTGAAGATCATTTTTTAAAAAGTTGCTACTAGAAAAGATATCAATCAGCAAATAATTATAAATATCGTTAAATCTTCCATATAAATTAAGTAATTATGATTCGTTATTCTTATAAACTTTGGTTTCAATTATACTAAAAGAAATTGCATGAATAATAATATAGCAATAATTATTTTAACTTTGTTAGTATTGAAAATCATTTTAAGCTTTTAATATGATTTTGACATTAAAAATTTCAATCAATTTGTTGAAATACTGATTGTAAGAACAACGTTTTATCAGTTTCAAATCAGTCCATTCAGTTTAAATTTGTTGAATATGAGCTTATAATTAGTATAAGAAGTCTGTTCGTTCAGGAAAGAAACTATAACTGCAAGACTGTTACTTTTAGTCCTCATGGGATTTCTTCGAGTTTCCAAACAACTACATGTGCACTTCATTGATTTCTCATAATTATTTCATTTTATGTTATTTTAGTAGAAAAACCATTCTTTTGGAATGGCATGCAATTTATTGAGTTAAAATGTTACCAGAAAATAATAAAAATTACATAAAATTAATATGTATAATTACATATAATTAAAATACATAAAAAATAAAAATATCTTCAGCTGTTTATTTTTAATACCTTAGACATTAAATAAAAGGCACAGGTGCCGTATAATCAAGGATGCCAAATTCTTTGAATTCGTTGGGTGAATTTTTTGGCGAAAATATATCTGGCAACCTGATTTTTATTACGTCATAGATATGGAGACCTATAAGAATTATGCTGAAAATTCTATTTTCGAAACCCTAGTATTTACCTCATCGAGCAAGTCACGATACGTCATCTTGGTAGCATTTCTTTATCGTCAAAAAAATTTAGAATTTTGAATCATGGATTATACGGCACTTGCGCCAAAAAAAAGAAAATGGAATATTTGTAAAGTAAATTTTTAGCGTGGTTAAATTACTCACGTATAAGTTTCATTAATAGTATATAATTCACTATTTTTCACTTCAGGAACAAAATGATATTTTGATAATAATTGTTTATATTATTGAGGAATCTATAAATGAAGGTCCAACATGTAACATATGCAAACTCTAAAATATATTGATCAAGCTATATTCGATTGTATTTACAGAGGCCAATGAGAAAATTAGAATGACAGATGACATGAAATTAGATTAAGAACTAGGTATGTTACTTTTACTCATTTTTAATTTCTATTAACCAAGGGATTTGTTTTTATTTCTGCCTTCATAAAAAAGATCTATACTTATAATACTAATTTTTCATGTAATTCATTACAAGCGGAATTCATATTTTTTAACGTTTAACGGTGTCTTTTTTCGAAGAAATTAAAGACGAAACCGACTGTAGTTATCTAATTATGACCTCACAATGTTTTTGAATACCCTTTAAACTTTTTTAAAACTTGTACTTAGAGAATAACTTAAAAAATCTCTATTTAATATATTCCCGTTATTGTTGTCGTGTGCCAGCTAGGCGGGCAATATGGGGTGCCCTGCTCCACTTTTTCAACTGAACCTTATCTTAGTGTGGAGTCCGATTTCCTCAGTACACACATGCCATAAGGACCCGTTTATAGGGTAGGCAACCATTCACACCTCATTCATACAAGGAAAGGACAAAGACAGGATAGATAGAGAGAGAAAGTACATCCATGCCCGAACTGGGATTCGAACCCAGGACCTCCCTATCCGCAGTCAGGGACTCTGACCACTAGACAGGGCGGACGGCAATATATTCCCGTAACTACACAAAATTGTAAACCGATATTCTTTTTATTTTTTTCAAAAATTGCTTAATGAAATCCATTAAATTTCTTCAGTCAATTTCCTATTCATCTTTAAAAGCGATAATATTTCAATAATTATGCTAAATTTTGTAATGTTTTAAAATAGTAGTAAATTTTATTGATTTAATGACTGAAATTAATTTATATATTAATTAAATCTTCGTATAATTTAAGATTCCCCTTCATTTATGAAATTTAATTAAAAATCCAATGATATATATATATATATATATATATATATATATATATATATATATATATATATATATATATATATATATATATATATATATATATATATATATATATATATATATATATATATATATATATATATATATATATATGAGAGAGAGAGAGAGAGAGAGAGAATAGAGAGAGAGAGAGAACAAGAATGTATAAAATTGCGTTAAAATAGAGTACCAAATATCAAATGATCTGAAGTTTAAAAAGATTTTTTTTAAGGAACAATGAATCTGCTGATCAAATTCTCAAAACTGGCGATAATTAAATCTTTGTTTTGTATTTTTAACAAAATACGTTCATTTATTTTTATTGATTTATTCTAATTTGATGAGGAAAAGGAAAAAAATCTATTAAAAAAATAAATTATTAATAAGTAATGAAATTTACTAATAAATTTCTTTTTAAATTTTTTCAATAAAGGAAATTTTTTAAAATTATCTAAAAATGGGCAATATGAAATATGTAATACATTATGTAACGTTTGTTGTGCATTAAAGACAGATAATGAGGTGATTAAACATAACTTTTATTAATTACAACTACGAAAATAAGTTTTAAATTCTATTCATTCTCTGATGATCTCACATAGCAATCAATTACCTCTAAATGAATTCCAAAAGTTGACAGATACAGCTTAAACAATTATAAATAATTGAATACAATATTTATATAGCAATAACATCCTCCTTTTATTTTGTAAATTTATAATAATCCTTTCGGTGTGGAAGAAGTGCGACAACATGTCCAGACCTAGTCTGATAATAAATATTATCTTGAGAATTCAACACATTGGATGAATTCCTAACAAGAGATTGATATTTTGAGTTACAAACTGAAGCCTCATCATTCATTCATTATTACTTAATTCATTCATTTATCTTAGTCAACAGATTCTGAATGTCTTTTAACTTCTGATAATTTTTAGTGTTTTCTATTTCTCGTGATGACACAATTATTTGATGGTTTCACATCTTAGGATCTTGGGTTCTTAATTAAAGAAATTGTACCTTCCTTCCTTGTTCCCAAATTCTATTCTCAAAAATTCTATACACACTTATTATCACCTACTTTTAAAGGTTTTAATATTTTAGTGTTTCTATCAAAGTATGAATTTTGTTTTTCTTGACGTGGTTTTAATAACTTTGGTAACTTTTCAAATATATCCGCATTAAGCAATTTATTACTAATGAGTAGTTTTGTCCTTTACCTCCGTTTAAATATTAATTGTGCAGGAGACAAACCTAACTCAGAAATGGAAATATTTTGATAGTCTAACAATTCTGAAAAATGACTTTTATTATATTCTTAAGCTTTCTTAAAAATTACTTCCATAATTTCAACGTCTTTCTTAACCATTCCATTGGATTCTGAATATTGAGGATTTATAAATTAACATTCCATATCTCATTCTTTCAGAAACCTTTAAAACTCAAAACTTTTAAATTTATTGTTATCATATGCAATTATTTCTCTGGCACATAAAATCTAACAAATATAACTTCTAAGAATTTTAAAATACTTTCTGTTGTTTTAGTAATTGCTTTTTCTACTTCAGTTCATTTTGAAAAATAATTATTTACCACTGAATAATGGTTTTTTTCCGTAAAATATTATATCAATGCCTTATCCTGATATGGTCTGCTCGGTACGTCATCAGACTTTAATGGTTCTGTAGATTGAGCCATTCTAAATTTCTCACAAATTGTTCGTTGCCACATTGTTCAAAACCACATTGTTCGACTGTATTTTCAATGTCTTTATTAAGACCAGGCCAATTTAATATTTCCTTCTCCTTCTTTTATATTTTTCTATTCTAAGATTAGGACACAGGTGCCGTATAATCCATGATTCCAAATTCTGAATTTTTTTGGCGATGAAGAAATGTTACCAAGATGACGTTTCGTGACGTGCGTGATGACGTAAATACTAGGGTTACCAAAATAAAATTTTCTGCATAATTTTTATAAAATCCATATGTATGACGTAACAAAAACAAGGTTGCCAGATACATAAAAAAATCCGATTATAATAAATAGAAATTGTAGTATTTTCCAAGAAAATTTGCCAAAAAATCGCCAATCTCAGAATTTGGCGCATGGATTATATGACACCTGTGCCAAGGTTAGATACATTTCATTACCTAATGATACAGGACCTATTATTTCATCATTTAAAAGTAATAAGTCATCAATTATGAATAAATAATTTTGCCATTTATAATAATTTCTAAGCCTTCCAGGAATTTTCTTTTTATGTGACCATCCTTCCTTACAATAAGTGAAAATAATTTTTAGCTCTTCCTCAATTAGCAATGCATACTTAATTCTGCGCTCACTTACGGGGAAATGTTTTACTATAGAATGAACCATATTTAACATTTTTGGATCATCACTTTCCTTATCTTTAATATATGCTCTAGATAATGTATCGGCCAAGTACATATGATTACCAGGTGAATATGTAGCAGTGTAATCATTGTTTAGCAATTTTAAGAGCATTTTCTGCAAACGAGTGGAAATTTTATTGAAAGGCGTTTGAACATTTGCCAATAAGGGTTTATGATCTGTTTGATAAAAGGACTTTATGACCGTATAACAAATTGTAGTATTTTCCAAAATTTAAATTAATGGCTCAAAATACCTTCATAATCTAAACGTACCGCTTTTCATTGTCAGTGAGACTTCTAGACGCAAATGAGATAGGGTGGTTATTCTGTATTAGTAAATATCGATTCCATCCAAACAACTGTCACATTGTAGAACTGCTATTTTTTGCAATCGGAAGTATCTTTCTAAGGTTAAATGCAATATTAACAAATATTTAAATGGAGAGTAATAGTGAGGGATTAAAATAATTAAAAAGAGAAATTTCATTGGATTAAAGAAATTACTCCTTATGCTTTTAAAACAGGCGTTGAGCTTGAAAGTTTTTTAATATCCTTAAATGGTTTATCATGCTCATACTGTCATTAAAAATCAAAAGCACTTTTCAATAATTCTCTCAAAGGGCTATTAACATTTCTACATTTAATAAAATTTTTAATGAAAATTAAATATACCCGCGATTGTTCAAATATCTTTTCATTTCTGTGTAGTTTGAATCAGCTTTTATACCCTCTTTAGAAATTATTAATCTCACATATTTAACCTTATTTACTCTATACTGAAATTCATTTAGATTAAGTTTTACTTTATTTAATTTTGCACTGTTATGTACTTCTATAAATATTTCATTATTCTCTTCTTCAATATTCCCAGCAATAATTATGCCATCAAAATATATTTAACCCCTTTTCATACCCGCCCAAAAGCATTTAATTACATTTTTTAAAAACTTCAGATGCGGAAACAATTTTAAAATAAAGTAGATTATTAAACTTATATATTCTTCAAAATGAAAATTAAAGTTACACAATTCAAAACCATCTTCACCTAATAATATTATCTTAAGTCTACAATTGAAAAGTATTGTTTATCTTTTAACCTACGAATTATATGTCCCGAAAAAGGAATAACATGGTGTTCTCGTTTAATTGCTCTATTTACATTTCTAAGGTCTAAATATTATCTTAATTTACCTTTTGGTTTTCCAGATATCACAAGACTTCTCGCCCAATCTGTTGGTTTATTTACTTGTGAAATTATTCCTCTTTTCTCAAGGTCTGATAATTTTAATTTTAACTCTTTATAGTATTTATAGTATACTAATGGTGCTGTCCTAGAAAGATTAATTAATTGGTTTCACATTTTCCTTTAAAGTATGTGGTACGGTTCAACAGGAAAGTTACCTGAAACTGCAAAATCTTCATTATATTTACTCCAATATGTATTGCTTATCATGAATTTTAAATTCAGGAATACGTTGGATCAAATTTTAATTTTTACATGAAACTAAACCTAAGATTGCTTTCAAGGCATCTACAACAATAAATGGTAATTTCACAGACAACATTTATCTGCTCTCCACTCAAAACTTACCTGTCCTTCAGGTTTCAATTGTTGATTACCAGATGACATTAACACAGTAGGAACTGAATGCACATTTTATACAGTTTACAGTTATTATAAGCAGATAAAGACAAAATTTTGACCACCACACCTGTATCAAGTTTAAAATTTATACATTGATGATTAGAATCAATAATGGTTTTATGCCGTTATTATTTTTATGCTTCTGTATTTTCCACAGAATGAGTATAAAAACAAATTAAATTTTCCTAGTCTTAATTTACCACTTTATCAACAAATTTCATTATATTGGACATTTTTGTTTTTATATCGGATTCGTATATGGAAGCAAAAGGATAATCTTGCTTACAATTATTGCATTATTTATTGTAAGCAGGACACTCTCTTTTAACTTGATATCTTCCACTGCTACCAGAATCAATTATCTATAGTTTCTTATTATCATTTCTCCAAAATTGGCTTGAATTCACAGAATCTCTGTCAGGCGAAGTACTTACTTGTTCCTTGATGGTTTTAAGCTGTTTTTTGCTAAAACTTCAAAAACTGGAATAAATTTTGCGGACTTTTTCAAAGTTTGTGGTGGTTATCTCAGAAATCGTTCTTGCAGAAAAGTATCTCGGCTATAAATACGATATATTTCCCAAGATATTTGTCACCATATCTGGCATCTTTTGTTTTTATTATAATGTTGCCGATTTTTCTTTTGATGTTGCCAAGTTGAGTTTTTGTTGCTTTTCGGAATTTTTTTATTTTTTGTTGCTGGATTTAATTTTAATCTCGAAATTTATACTATTTTTGCGTGATATATTTCGTTTTTTTAAGTGCCAACAATGTTTGAATGACACATGGGAGGGATATACCCTACTAGTTCCGAGTTCCAAATCCCTAGCACAGCCCTATCTCGGATCAGCGATTCTTTATGGTCCGAGTATACTAGTTATAGTTTTCAGCAGTGAATTTCAGCATTTGAATTTTTGGCATCAAATTTTCCAATTTGCCACTACATTTCCGATGCTAAAGTTAAATTCATTTGACTATTTAAATGTTTCCATTTTCATTATGTGCATGTTCAGCTATAAAGTATTTAATCATATTCTTCATCTAAAACTTTTTATTCTTAAATTTATATAAATTTCCAATCACCTATTTATGTATTATTGTGAATTTAAAATCAAATATACTACATAATCTCTAATACATCTAAAGCAAAAATTATTTTGATTTTCAACTATTCATTACTTTTTAGTGTTTCAATTTGATTACATTTTTTTATAAATTTTTAAAGATAGTATCTAATATGTATAACAGTAATAATAAAAATAATAGTAAATAAATTCTAATATTTTGAGGGTTTCAGCATTGATATGGGTACCCCTAGTATTGGCCAAAAAGTTTACTATAAATATTGGCGATAAAGTTTAATTTCTGTTAACCCAGATATTTTCAGTGCTTTATCTAACGTAAGAGTGTAGCCATTTTTTACTCACGTCTTGGCACTTATCTGGGGATTAAAAAAATCATAGTATTCCCGTAAGTAAATTTTTAATTTATCACTTTTATTGTTGTTGTTTTCCTATCACACTTGGACAAGCTAAGCTAGCTTTTGCCTTTGGCATTGCGAATTAAGTCAATAGTCGTCTTTCGTTTGGATCAGAGCACCATGAAGGTGTACGACTCTGCTCTTTTTAAGGTGCCTCGTAATTTTGAACCACGGTCAGGTGACGAGGCCACACCTGAGCTGGCACTCTCCTTTCCACATCCACGCCACACCAGCGGAAGGACTTTGGACGTCACAGATTAACGTGGACACGTCCCCGACCCACGGAGTTCCAGCAACCCAGTGAAGGAGAGTACACCGTGGTCACCCTCCCAACCACTGCCCGCGGCAGATGATGCTTCACTTTGCTGAGCTTACGAGAAGCGGTGTGAAGCTACTGAGCCACTAGAGTTCTCTTTTATTATTTTAAGGAGTATATAAGTGTGAATGGCCGAGAAAGTTAAACGATCACCATTTCCTGGACAACACATTTATTTAATTACAAACAAACATTTAATTAAAAAAACAAAACACAAATTAACTCGGAGTCTTCAACTCTTATCAGAATATTACAACCTATGGCGGACCTCGTTCCGCTGAAACTGTTATAAAATATTGCAACCTATCGAAAGAGATCAAACCACGCCAAACGCGGTTTGTTGATCGCCAAACAGTCGCCTGATACTACACCTCCCCCGCAAGATTGATGTTACATTCCCGAATTAATCATCAATCTGAAAACGAATCAAGCGACTATTTGTGATCAACACATATACAACCATTTACACATAATGCACATAAATAGAAATTCACAAATTCCAATTAATATAATGTTCAAAAGAAATACTATACATTTACATTATTATTATTAAAGTACATAAGCAGAAACACATTTGTTTTTATGAACATATTTCATCACATTACAACAAAAGAAACTAAGAAATATAAACATATAATAAAGCAACATTAGTATTTTCAATGTAATTAATTATCTAATAAACAGTAAATATTTCAAACATTTAATTACAAAATTTAAATTTACTAAATATTCCTATTATGTTTCAAATATTACTAATATTTTCTTTTAAATACCACCTCACTACTAATAAACATATAAGATAACCAAAATTTTATACATGAAAAAAATTATTGCAGAAAAAAAATTAGTTAACACAAATAAATGTTCAAAATTCACTAGTTGGTAATCTAGATAGTTTGTTTGTTTGTCGCTCAACGGTCATTTTTTGCACACGAGGGCTAATTAGACCGGGACTTACGGCTTAAGGTAATCTAGATAGAGCATCTGCGTAGAAAGATTTCTTCCTGGGCAATGAATGATTTCTATGTTGTAATTTTGTAAAGCTAAAGCCCATCGTTGAAGCTTTGATGATTGTGGGGCATTTTTCACAACAAATGATAGAGGATTGTGGTCTGTCACAATCTTTACTGTTGATCCAAAAATCCATGATTCAAACTTCTTTAATGCTCATACTATAGCTTAAGCTTCACGTTCTATAGTAAGCTAATTTTGTTGGGGTTTGGACAATTTCTTGCTTGCATAACACACAGGAAAATGTTTATTTTCTCTCACTTGAGACAGACATGCACCTATTCCAATTTGCGATGCATCAGAGTGAATGATGAAGGGATCCTGTATTGTTGGGGTTATTAACTCTGTTGCTTTCATAAGTTGGTCTTTCAGCTTTTAGAATGATACATTATGTTCTTCTTTCCATTCCACCACTTCTGGTGGTTTCTTTTTAGTGAGTTCTGTTAAGGGGTAGGCGATTTCAGCATAATTAAGAATGTAATTTCGATAATAGTTGCATATTCCTAATAAGCTCCTAAGATGAGATTTAGTCTTTGGTGTTCCTAATTTCTCAATTGCTTTAATCTTTTCGGGGTCAGGTTTGTGTTTTCTTGATCCAATGATATGTCCTAAATATCTTATTCGTGGTTTTGCAAAAGAACACCTTTTCGAATTGACAGTGAAACCAAGTGATTCCAGTTTTATAAAAAGTTCATGTAAATCTTGGAGATGAGTATCAAAATCTGGTGAAAATATAGCAATGTCATCGATTCTCTTGCAAATTCTTTAAATTCTTTTAGTGCATTATTCATTACTCTCTGAAATATTACAGAAGCATTGCTTAATCCAAATGGCATTACTTTGAATTGGTACTGTCCTCGATGAGTTTTAAAAGATGTAAATTCGTTACTCTGTTCTTCCATAGGTATAGCCCAGTATCCTTTGAGTAAATCTAATGTTGTAATAACATTTGCTTTTCCGATACTGTAAATCAAGTCAATTGCATTTTCCATAGGAAAATCATCTGGTTTGGTTACAGCATTCAAAGATCTATAGTCCACACACAATCGAATATTGCCATCCTTCTTGCTTACACATACTACAGGGTGAGCTATATCAGCATTGCTTTCTTCTATCTGTCCTGACTTCATTAAATCTTCTATTTCTTTATCAACCTTTTCTTTCAAGGCTTCAGGAATTCTATAGATGTACGGGTTTTTCCTCTCTAAATTTGGTACTAATCTTATCTTTTGTGGTTCTACTTTTGCTATTTTTAATTTTCCAGTAAATAGTCCTCATGTTGCTTGATAAGAGAAATTAATTTCTTCTTCTGTAATGAACTTAAATTTTCAAAATTCAGATTTTCACCTACTTCTAAGATTTGTAATGGATTTGAGAATTCTTTAGCTGGCCAAGTTATAATTTCTCCAAATTCTTCTTCATTTTCAAATATTACTCCAACTGCATTAACATTAGCTTGGAATTTTCTTATCTTATTTGAATGCACATGTTTAATCTTTCCATCTGGTAATCTCACTTAGTAAGAATGAGGTGGACAGTGGTTTATAATCTCTCCTGGACCTGTCCAACAGGCATAGAGTTTGTTGTTTGAATCTGGAATAAGTAAATAAACCTTTTCTCCTATTTTAAAATTTTTCATCACTGACCTTCGGTTAAAGTATTCAGCATATTTCTGTTGTTTGTCATTTGCAATCAAGTTGGCTTGCTCTGCAGCTTGCTCTAACCTTATCTTTAATTCTTGAAGATAATCAACAGCAGATTCACTTAGATTATTTGGGATAGAAATCTCTCCAGACCGTGATGACTTCAGCACTGCTAGAGGACCTCTTGGTTGTCTTCCATACATAAGTTGAAAAGGTGAAACACCAGTAGTACAGTTTGGAACTTCTCTGTAGGTAAAAAGTAAATACGGTATATGTTTATCACAGTTGTGAGGATCAGTTCGAATGATGTGATGCAGTTTAAGTACTTTATTCCATTGTTCTACTAATCCATTCGAAGCACTATAAGCAGGAGTGGAGAATCTGGGATGAGAACCAAGTCTTTTCTCAAATTCTTGAGTTAATTTGGAAATGAAATTTTTCCCATTGTCGCTAGCAATTACATGAGGTATACCTGTTCTCATGAATATTTCTAAGAGTGCTTCGCAAGTGGCTTTGGCTGTCAAACTTCTTAACGGTATTGCTTCAGGCCAACGGCTATGTTGATCCACTAAGCATAGTACATATTTATGTTTCCTTGCAAATGGAGGGTCTATGGAGCCAATTATACCAATATTTACAATTGCAAATGGTAGTTCTGGCCTTCTGACAGGAGTTATTGAAATTTTATCAGTTCTCTTCTCAGGACTTTTCAACTGACAGTTCTTGCATGCTTTGCAAAAAGATTCTACATCTGTTGATAAATTGGGCCAATAAAATGAATATCTTATCCTTTCCTTTGTTTTCTTTATTCCGAGATGTGCTCCAAAGATTGAGGTATGTGATAATTCAAGAACCTTTTGTCTTCTATTAAGAGGTTATACTAATTGGAAAACATTCTGTCCCAATATTTTTTCTTGATGATATAACAAATCATCAATGAATAAATAATTTCCCTTTTTCTGCTCTCCATAATTCCAAGCTTCTTTTAAGGTTGGGCAACTCTTTTGCTCCACCCGGAATTTCTGCGCTTGTCTGGTCGCTCCTCTCCGCAGAGTGAGAGTCGGCGCCCGCGGTCTCCCTTCCTCCCTCCTCTTCAGTTTTCGCCTCAGGCAATTCTAAAGGGGGAATTCTCCGTCCGTAAGCTGTTTCTGTTTCGGTGGCTAAACTGAGCAAATTTTCTCCATCGGAACGTCCGATGTCTCCTGAAGAATTGTCATCGGAACATTCTTCTTTTGACAGATCGACTGTTGAATTAATTAATAATTCATATGTTTCCTGAGTTATTAAACAAGGCACATTTAATTTATCCGTTACGGCAATTAAAGTATCTACACAATTAAATAAATTATTTCCAGTGTTCTTATAGTAAATAGGCTTACGACAAACTTTCGCCTCAATTGGGTTTCCAAATGCAGGTGTTACTATAACTTTCCCTCCTTCTCGATCTTCTAAATCTGGAATTAGTGATGAGGGAACTATGCAGATTTGAGTTCCAGAATCTATAATAGCTTCCGTTTTTAGAGAGTTAATGAAGACATCAATTTTCTGTAATGGTTGAATAATAGTTTCTTTCGATTCAGTTCGTATGTGAGTCTATTCAACTTTAGCTACTACCGCATCTTCTTTCGATATTCTATTTGAATTTCTCGAAGTTGTAGAATACACCTCTTCATTTTTTAATCTATCCATTTCCGTTTCTCTTTTCTGAGCACTCTCTTGCTAGGTGTTGATAACTACCGCAAACATAGCATTCCTTACGTTTTGGGGTAAAACTTTGTTTCGTGTATTCTCTTCTTTTGGGTGGTGGAATATATTTATCTTGCACATATGTTGAATCCATAAACTTTGGACATTTCGTTTCATTTCGACTTTCGTCAAATGATTTTCTTTTTGCTTCAAAATAAATATCACATTCTCTAGCTAGTTCTTGTGGTTTCAACCATTGATTTCCTTGGCGTATGGCGATGTGAGAAGCTGTTTCTCCATCTAGTGTTTGGAACATTTTATCGGAGATGATTAATTCTTTTAATGTTTCAAAATCAGTTACTGCTCTTGATTTACAATAATAGTCCCATGTCGATGTTAATCGTGAAGCAAATTGAATATGTGATTCTCCAGAATAACGTTTTGCTTTTCTAAAATTTTCTAGGCATGCTTGAGGAGTAGGTTGATATTCTTTTAGAATTAAAGTTTTTACCTTTTCATAATCCTGCAAATCGTCTTCTTTAATGTAGACAAGAACGTTTGCCGTTTCTCTTCGATTAATTTCAATAATATTTCTGCCTTGAATTCTTCCGGAACTTTCTTGTGTTTAAATGCTCTTTCTATGGAATCGAAAAATATATTCCAAGATTCTGCTCTTTTCGATACTGGTATCGTTAGCGTTTCTACTCCCTTGATCAGCTTGTCGAGTGGAATTTCGAGTTCGCCTCCGGTGTTCGAAATTGAAAATGGCGTCGGACTACTGCTCGCTATGTTCTGCGTCGCTCGGATTTTTGCTAATTCTAATTCGTGTTCTCTTTCTAATCTTAATCTTTCCTCTTCAACTTGTAATCGTTCGAGCTCTTCCTTTCTTTTCCTATTTTCTATAGTAGAAATCAAAATTTCTTTTACAAAGTCAACATCTTCGGCATATCTTTACTATTCAGAAGATTGTGTTTCAGTTCGGCTAATTTCAAATCAAAAGTTGCTTCTTCACCAATTTCCAGCAAGACTGTTACCAAGTCTTCCTTTTTCACGTTTCTGAACATTTTCTTCTGTTTCTATCACTTTAGAATTCCGTTGAGAGTTTTATTCTCTCTTCTGAAATTCGAATTTTCCAAGGTAAACCATTTCGTATTTCTCAGCTCTGGTTCTCGTAAGAGAGCGTGTTGTGATGTGTCGAATGGCCGAGAAAGTTAAATGATCACCATTTCCTGGACAACACATTTATTTAATTACAAACAAACATTTAATTAAAAAAACAAAACACAAATTAACTCGGAGTCTTCAACTCCTACCAGAATATTACAACCTATCGCGGACCTCGCTCCGCCGAAACTGTTCTAAAATATAGCAACCTCTCGAAAGAGATCAAACCACGCCACTACAATAAGCGGTTTGTTGATCGCCAAACAGTCGCCAGATACTACAATAAGCTACTGCACAGTTTAAAAAAATTATTTGTCATTTAAACTATTACTATTTTTGATTCTCCTGTTGTCTTTGTGCATCATTTTGTGGTTGAATATACTTATTTTGTAAGCTTCTTGGCATACTCTGCTGTTTGTGGGAAGTTTTTGTTTTGGGTGTATATAATAGAGAGAAACTGTTAAAGGGGAGGAAAAATTGTAGTGCAAATTCTTTATGCAATGCTAGCATTTTTCTCATTTGATCCTATGCTTAACATAAATAAAACACGTTCTCCTTGTGAATTATACTAGATAAATTATATTTCATCAATGCGAAATAAAAACTGTAATTTTATGTGAATTTTAATAACTATAATTTTTTTACATTTTTATTTTTATTAACAAGAAAACAAATTATTTTCACAATGCTAAAACAAAATAAATTTTGTTTTAGCATTGCGAAAAAACAAAATTTTAAATAAAATATGTCCTGATTCACAGCAAATTATTATTTGAAAATTCTTAGCACTTGATATAAAAATTTATTATAAATTCTATTAACTCTAATACAGTATTTATATATTATTATTTTATTACATAATTATTTAAAAATACATAAAAAATATTAAAATTTTCTTGAAGGTCTGTTTTTGTCTCAATTAAAGACATCAATCTTTCAGAAACGCTGAATTAATTTAACACCCTGCGACCGAATTTTATTATGATTTGGTCAGAAACTCAAATTTTAGTTACTTTACTTGACCCAGTCAAAAAGAAATGAGAATTATTTGTTACCAACCCCTTTTACCCGTTACTAAAATCAGTGATATTACTGCATTTATTTGTATCTTGTCGTTTATAAAATAGTGTTTTTTCTCATTAACTTATTGTATCAATTTTAAAGTTTGTTTATATTACAGTATAGGATCCATTATCCAGCAACCTCGGGACCGATCATATTCCGGTTACTGGAATTTTCCGGTTTTCGGATCGCTGCCGAAAATTTCAATAACCATTTGCAAAAAATCGCGACATTCCTTCTCCATCCATGAAATAATTTGTGGGAGGAAAAATGATAACTACATATATCGTTAATATTTTTAATGAAACACATACACACACACACACACACACACACACACACACACACACACACACACACACACACACACACACACACACACACACACACACACACACACACACACATATATATATATACACATATATATATATATATATATATATATATATATATATATATATATATATATATAACCTAAAATTTGCAAAATAAGATTATTTTTGCTTATTGATGCAAACATATCGCTAATTTTTCTTGTTTTAAATGCTTTGGTTTTTCTGACAATAAAGTTTCTTGTATTTTATATAAAGACATAATATCGTGTTCCTTAAAAATGATTTTTGTTCGCATTCCACGGATAAGTTCTTTCGTTAGTTCTAGACAACGGTCAATGGAAATGTTTTCCGTATTTTCTGTTTCCTCTACATCGGTATCCTCAGAACTTGAAGAGTCGTCTTTCCTGTTGAGCACTTCACTGACGATTTACTCATCAGTTAACTGAAGTACAGTCGGAGCATTTATGTCAGCATTTAAGGAATCTTGTATAGTTTTTTCATCGATTATTTCCTCACTTGAAATGCTTTTGGCATATTCGAACAATTCTTGGATCATTCTTTTTCGTGTGACACTCGAAAATCCAATAATTCGTCGTTTTCTTCTCCTTCAAGAAAAATTGAAGGAGGCCAGATATTATGCCAAGCATTGATCAGAGTATTCTTGTTCAAGGAATTCCAGGAATTAGCAATACTCCAAAGGGCATCTCTGATCGTAAACCTTTTTTTTTGAAAATCTATCATTCCCCCTCTGGAGTTGCAGAATTCTAAATATTTTCGGATAAAAGCCGTTTTATACAAGCATTTTAACGAATTTAGAATACCCTGATCCATTGGCTGGATCAAAGGTGTACAATTCGGTGGTATAAAGACAACTCGGACGTTGTCCTTTTCAAGAGTTTCTTCCTCGAAATGCCTACAAAAAAAATTACAATCTGAAAAATGCCGGTTTTCGGAACATTCAGGTTTTTGGGAAGCCGGATAATGGATCCTATACTGTATTACAGATATAAATTAGATATTTTAAAATCTCATCCATAAATACAATGTTTTGGCCAAAAATTTTGATTATTTGGAACAGACTTGTCAAATATTATCAGTTATCAATACATCATAATTATTTGTAAAAATGTAGTTATTCTAGATTTTTGCAATAATAAACAATAAGGTTATTGCGAATATATAAGGTCTATAATTGCTCCTCTCAGTTATCTTAATTTTTTTCAACAGAAGGATTCAGCATTGGCTCATGAAATAAAAAGTTAATTAAAAATGAATTAAAATTCAATTGTATAATTGATCTGAAACGAATATATTTTGTCATCAGAAAAAACTTCCTACCTCAATCATAAAAGAAAAAAAATTACAAAGTGCAGAATTGTATGTAAAATATTTTTAATTTTGGACGGAAACAGGTAATTTTATGTGTGAGAAAATACTTTCTTCAAAAAAGCTGATAAACTGCATCATTAAATTGAGTTGCTTTCGACCGAAAGTCATATTTCAAATTTTGTATTATTTTCAGGTCGTGATTCACACTGAATTTAGTTCAAAACGCCCCACAGCAGACATTAAAAGTTACATTTATCTACGGAGAATCTACGATGGTCTGCATAAAACCCACGTTCAACATCAGTCAATAGATATCCTGTATTGTAATGTGATCCCATTGCACATTCTTTTAAAAACCACTGAGCAAACTCAGAGAGTAGATACTAAAACCACTATAAGAACCGTGATGGATGTTACAATGATGTCATTGAGACATTCGCAATATCAAATTTAAATTTTAAGACAAAGTTTCATAAAATTTAATAATTATATTGAAAACAACTGCTTCTTTGATTGTAGAATCTTTTATTCCCATAAGAATATTTATTTGAAATAAATTGCATGCACCATTTTATAAATTTAAAAGAATTCAAATAAAATTTATTTATAAATAGATTTTATCCTTTTTTAGCTGAGAAATGAGGAATTAATTCAATTACACTTATCTGCTTGCATTTGTTGAATGAAAAATTGATGATTGTGTGCTACCTGGTTAGAAAAAAGTTGAATCCTTAAAGTAGAAGAAGACATCGTACAAAGTAAGTCAACAAATTAAAATTATGATTAAAAATCTTAAAACATATTTTCCACCATAGCTATGGAAAATATTTGATGTGTTCCCCCAAGCATTCATTTTTTGAGGACAAGAAAATTTCTAGAGTAATATTAAGGATGGACATATGATAAATATTTAGGTTTTTATACATATCTTTATTTTTAATTTAGTTTATTCCAAGGTTTTGTAATTTATCTAGTTTTATAAGCGTTTCAAACATAAAATATTCTTTTTTAAGTGCTTTACATAATTTATTTACATTTTAATGCAATGGAAAAAATGTTTCATATTCATTGCTTATAAAAGCTCAAGGTAATAATAAAACATGAAATTGTATTTTCTTCGGCAGTAAATTACTATTTATAATAAAATATTCAAAATTTCGATTGTACTTATCATGCTATTTAAACCAAAAGTACAAGAAATTAACAATCAATTCTCAACAATGCAAATTTACATTGTTGAGAATACTAAAATGATTCATTGAAGCAAGAGTTTCATTGTTAATGAATGAAATGATTCATTGTTAAATTAATGTATCTTCTGAACAACTTTGTTTGTTTCATTCATTTGGAGCTTATCAACCAGAAATGCTGCAAGTCAATAAAATGATGTCAAGGAATAAGAGGGGTTAAAGATTTATACCTACAGTTTTAGTCATTGTGGGTCTTTTTCATCATTAATTCAGTTCCATATAAGCATTTATAAATTATCTAAATATAAATTCCCGAAGGACAATTTTATCATATTTAGTGTCGGAGATCATGTTATCATTTTTAGATTTCATGTTCTCATTATTAAGTTAAATTCAATGCTACTACATTTAACTAGTATGATTGCTATTCTTTTGTTTAAATTTGCTGTTTCTATGAATTTTAATATGCCATTAAATTCCAATCACTTGTTAAATCTTTTTAGTTAAGAAAAATGTACAAATGAAACATTATCTTATATTTAAGAAATTTATTTCGTAAGTACTCTATCATTTCAAAAAAAAAATTTTTTGTAACTCTCAAAATAATAACAATTAATTTAAGTTTTTTTTAAAGGAAAATCAAGAGTTTTATAGAACGTAATTCTAAACTTCTGAAAGCGATCTTTCTTTAAAAGAAAAAAAAATGTTAGAAAAGAAGTATATAATTTGGTTAAACAATGCAAAATTAGTTTGATATCTTGAACGTATAGTTGGAATTCATAGAAATTAAAAGCTGCTTTAATCTGGGTGAAACGTATCTAAATATTAATTTCCCTATTATTTTTGTTTCTACATTCTTCTCTTCAAAATGGTATCAAATAAATGATTTTGCATTCATAATATATCATTATATTATAGAACATTTGCCAAAGCAAAGCATAGAGTAATGGATTTTAAAGTTAAAAAAAGTAAGGGATACTATAGGATGATAGAGGAGTTCAAAATCATGGTAAAGATAACATCTTGGCTAAGAAATGATTCTCAAGGTAATGAATGACAGAAGGACATTCACCACCACTTCAATAAAGAAAAGAGGATGAAGCTCGGGTATGTCACTTTTTATTGATGGTTTCAAATTCATTGCTAAGTATTAATAATAGTGTAATCTACTCAGTGTACGATAAAGAGTAAGAGAAATGCTTTTCTGCATATAACTGAGCTCATGATAAGTGTAATTTTCACATGAAACCAATAAGAAAGCCATCGAACACATGCATGGTCGGCATTATTTCAGCCCATAAAACTACATGTACAAGATCGCCAGCACAAGACGGTGTATGACTTAACAATCAGCATACGGATATATTTTAAAATAATATTTTTAACTCGGCCAAAAATTAAATATAAAATAGGCACCGATGGGATATAATCCAGGATGACAAATTCTCAGATTGGAGGTATTTTGGAGGATTGTGTCAGGTATGTGGCAACCTGGTTTTTAGGCACAGGTGCCGTATAATCCAGCATGTCAAATTCTGAGTTTTGCGATTTTTTGGATGGATTTTCCTATGTATCTGGCAACCACATTTTTATTACGCCATAGATATGGAGACCTATACGAATTAAGCAGAACATTCTATTTTGGTTACCCTAGAATTTTACGTCATTATGGCAACATTTCTTCATCGCCAAAAAACTCTAAACAAAGCATCCTGGACTATATGGCATCTGTGCCAAAAAATAACTGAACAAAACATCTCAGTGGTGAATATGCACATTGCAATCATTCAGTAATATTGGCAACAGGGGAGGGTTTCCAAGGTACGAAGTTATGGAAAAAGATTAGATAGGGAAAGCAAATTTAAATTTAGTATATTTTTCTTTTTTTATATTCTTTGAAATATTATTAAATGTTACTAAACAACTGTAAGATAACGAGGATAAAAGGAGTAGAGAAATTTCTATTCCAGCAGCGAATATACTCTTAAATAACAAATTGAGATTTAATTATATATAAAAACATTCAAACTAACACATCAGTAATGACAAAAATATTGAGAAAATAAGCAAATATTCGAAGAAGCAGAATGTCATCGATTAAGCTAAGTAGAGGATAAGGAAGAACATAGCTTTACGAGAGGCATATAATTTTTAAAAAACAATAATTATTAAAAATATTTCTTTCTTTCTACTAGCAAATATTAATGACAATAATATTAAATTAAGGTAACATAAATCAGTTGAGACAAACTTGATACATAAATCTACAAACGAACAACAAATAAAAAAAATTATCAGTGAAAATATAGATAAGACCTTTAATTAAAATTGGTAAATACAGTGCGTTTTATATATAGAGA